>JABUIW010000019.1:183928-194831 GCA_013363375.1 Menidia beryllina | reverse complement strand
GTATGTATGTATGTATGTATGTATGTATGTATGTATGTATGTATGTAACCACAAATGCACAGCAGGTTTAGTTGAAAGTATCTAAAAACAATTCCAAACCGAACATAAATAAATCAAGAGGGTGTAAAAGGCTTTCAATCTGGTTTTAGACAATCTTTGCTTCTTTAAAACTCTTAATTCAATGTGATAACAACCTAGAAATGTTTTCTCTCTGTTCCATCTCCATGGTCTCCACATTGTTCCAAATGTGTTACACGACACAGCAGGTTACTTGAGAAAACTGAGAGGCGGATTTGGTTTTTAAAGTAAAGTTCATGTCTGTGCGCCTGCTGAACACTGACTTGTAGAGAGTGAGGTCCGTTTGCAGGTCGGCAGAAACTTTGGGAACGAGGGGCGGGGGGTGCCTGGTGTCCTGGGGGTGACGTGTCTCGATGGCCTCCTGGGGGCTGACGTGAACGGTGACGGGAATGACGGGTAGGATGCTAATATACCTGAGAGTGGACATGAAACGAGGAGCCCATCAAAACATTTGAATGCATTCTGCATTTCGTACCATCACCAGAATGCTGCTGATTGTCAGTAATTACAGATCATCTATGAGAAACCAACAGCTTTGAAATGAACAGATCGAAAGCATCAAAAACATGTAAAGTAGGTGTCTTAAATCTGAACTATTTTATGGGGATTTTATAACGAGTTTTTTTTAAAGTTGCTATTGAGACAGTTACATGTCTGACATGCGAAACTGCCATTTAAACCCAAAGGTTTGAAATATTATAGTTTCCCAAAGGAATATTAAGAACTAAAACAGCATATGGTTTGAAAGGATAAGGTTAAAAAAGGTTATTTTGAATGTTCGCAGCTAAATCAACAGCGTCCGCTTCACTCACCTTTTTGCCAAAGTGATGTTATAATAGCCGAAGAGGGAAGGCCAGTGCCTGAAAGACAGCCTCCTCCACCCCTCGTCATCCTCCGCGCCCCAGGTGATCTGAGGCACGGCGGGAGGAGCCGGGGGGAGAGGCCCGGGCCTGGCCGCCTCGTGGTGGCCCTGGGACTGGTTTTCGGGTAAAGGGGTTGGATCTGGTGGAGGGTGGATGCTCAGGGTGCTGGTGGGGTCTGCTCCACGAAAAACCGGCGCCACCGCCAGGTGCGGGGGCAGGCCGGCCGCCACGGGGTCTCCCAGGGGGCTCTGCTCAGACACCTGCGCGGCCAGGTAGGTGCTGATGCCAGCAGGGTCCGTGTAAACGAGGATGCCGATCCAGATTACGGTGCCCGCCTTTAAAAACAGACGATTTTGTATTTAACTGTTGAATTGAGGTGTATTGGTATCTTTATATGTCAAAAGGTATCTTGTCTGACAAAGTCTTATGTTATTGTCTTGTTCATAAAGATAAAATATCCCCCATCAGTCTAAGAATGCTAACTGGTAACATAAGAACGGAAGAGTGGAAACCCGCCGTCTCACCATGATGATGCGCTGCGCCAGCCGTGTGCGGGCCAGGAAGTACACCACGCGCAGCCGCTTGGGCAGCCGCAGGTTCCGGAAGGCTGGGGTCTGCAGGGTGATGGTGTGGGGGGAGGGTCGAGGCGGCGGGGGCACCTCACGCGTTCGCAGGGGGCCTGGCTTTGGGGGGGGCAGACCGGCTTCAGCTGGCAGCCGGCGGTTCAAGTCTGCCAACTTAGGAAAGATGGACATTTGTTTACGATTACTGGATTATATATCTCACCCAAAGTCATGAAAAGACGTGCAGCAAAGGTAGAAACAACACAGAAATAATGTCTCTGATATATTAACTAATTATTGAAGTAATTCTTAGCTTTTCATATGACTTTCCTTAGTTTTAATTAATTACAGGATGAGAAGTATTTGACTCTTTACTTAGTTAAAACAATAATTATTAAGACACAATGATTCTGATTAACAGTGCTGTCATTGTTTTGTAATGTATGAACAATACTTCCAATAATCCATTATGTACACTCTTTTCACATTCTTCTAATCATTACTGGTCATTAGAGCTAATTTCTCATTGTATGTAAATAAAGAGGCTTAAATGTTAATGCTCATTTAGAAGCTAAATATTGATTAAATGATTTGCTAAGAGGTTTTTGGTAAGAAGGGCTCATGTGGGAGAACAATAATCTGAAAACTATGCTGAACTCATCACTGGGCCTGTGGCTGCCACCTGAACTCTCGTGTGCCCTTCTCTTTTTACGTGGATGGAGAAGTGTGTGTTAGTGCCCAAGTTTTTCATTTTGGCTTGATTTCAGTAGGAAATTCTTTATGGGAATTTTAGAAGTCCATTTTTTTCTTATTTTATATTTTCCTAACATAATCTTAATTTGGCAAGTGAGGATTTAGATGTTCCTCCATGTCAAAATCAGTCTTGACTGTGTTGAATTTTCTAATGGTTTCTTATCTATATTTGCTGTGGGAGAGAGGCTGCTGTCTCCAGAGAAAACTTTAACTATTAAAGAGAGATCCTCAGAATGACAAGCAGTGGGTGCACACTCGGGATTATTCTCATCTTTGTACAGATGGAGATTATCTAGATGTGGCATCAGCAGGTTTTCTTCACGGTCAGCAGTCAACCAATGAGCAGCAGTCTGTTTGCATTTGTTTCTCACCAGCGGAGCTAGTTTATAGTGCCTATAAAGGATTCTGCTCACCTCCATGCGGCGGATGTCTATGGACAAAACTGTTGTGAAGAAGAACATCTGCAGGAAGAAGTCAGACACGAGCCCGACGACAGCAAAAAGACAGAACTCCTGAAAAGCACAGAAACCCTGTTACACAGCAGCACAATCCGACCAAATGCCGGTCATTACATGTATCCCTTTTCTAGTGCATTCATGAAATCTATCTCAGCAGACTGTTGATAAATACGTCTAACCATCAATTTTATTGAGCAATGCAGCATCTCTCTTGTACCTGGATGGCTGGAACCAGAGTGAAATATCCTATGAGGATGATGCAGAGTTCAGTGGCCATGTTCTTCATGATAGACCAGCTCTCATTACTGAGGCCTGAAGGAACAAAGAGCCAAACTTAGTGAAATATAAGTTCATTCAACTTTAACTGCAAATAAACTAATAAGAATAAAATCAATGCAACCCCACCCTGAGCAATGCGCAGTTTGACCTCCAGGTCAACGGGGGTGGAAACCACAGACTTTGTGAGGACCAGGACGTTTTCCAGGCCGATCACCACCACCAAGTACGGAAAGATCTCCCTGCAGGAAGGAAATGAGGAAAACTGAAAAAGGATTTATCCCAGTTTTATTTCAGCAGAGCAACAAAAAATGATGCCGTAAAATGAAAATAAACAAACTATAGAAGTCCGGTAAAAATGGACATTGCAGTGAGACAAACAGTTTAATGCGTTAAAAAAATAATTTACATCTTTCTGTAAGATCAGATAGCAGAATAATGAATGTTCAACTACATTTACAACAAACCCATCAATATTTGGTAGATGTCTGAAGGGAATTTCCTCCCCAGACGAAGAGTGAGGAGAGATTAGTTTGAGAGTACTGATAAGCCTGAGCTTTAGAGGTAAGTGTATAACTGGGTCACAGAGGAGTCAACAGCTCCACACATTACATCACACACACACACTCTGCGCTGGGTAACACACTCTTACGCAGCCAATCACTGCCAGTGGCTCAGCAGCTCCGCGTGTCGGTGCCAATCGTGACAAAGCAGAATGTGCTGCTCGGCCTTGAATTCAGTTTGTGTTCTTTGTGCGTTTGTTTGTTACCAACATTACAACTTAAAAAAAACAAACAAAAAAAATGTGGATAAATGACACATGAAAGCATGAAAAAGAATGACACTGTCAAAGTTGGCTGAAGATCAAATAATGGAGCTAAAGAATTTTTATTTATTTATTTATTTTTTTGTGGCCTTGGCAAAGGACCCTGATCTTTAAGTGTCCTTCCAGCACTCGCTGCCTGGTCACGCTGACCTTGATGTGTGTTTGTTGGAGCACAAAGTGCAAGCTCAGACCACGGCAGACTTGCGTGGATCTTACTCAGTGGTTGGACAACAGTGTACCATTGTCACGCCATGCGGTCGGCTTTCTAACTACCCTCCAACCATTGGATAAGCGGGACACGTCAATAACCCCATATCCCCGCCCCCTGGGCTAACCCAGCCCTCTTCCAACCCCTGTGCTGATTAAAAATCAGCATATTACACTGACTTTTTGACCTCTGGTCATAAACATTGACACAAGTCAATGTGAAATCAATATGGAGGAAACAGGAAGTCAGTGATCTGCTGTTTATGTGACCTTATGCAGATGAAATAGGTAAAGTACTGTCCTTTTCCTCGTGTAAACAAGGTAAGAGATATGGACAAGATATGTCTGAAAATAAAGAGCATTTTAATGGCTCAATTTCAGATGGAGGTAGTTTCCAAGAGGCTAAAACATTGAGTGAGTATCACATCTTACACACAACTGAACCCGATGTCACCAGCATTTAAACAAATATGCTGACCTCTTAAGGTCAAACGATCTTAGTAAGAACAGCAAACACAGAACTATATACAACAGCAGATCAAAAACAAACCCAAAAAAACAAACAAAAAATCTCTTATGACCCCTGTTGGCTTAACGTCAAGCTGACAAAAAATGCCAAACAAATGCTCAGCCCTTGGTGGAAATAAAAGCATTGTGACTGTAGTGTGTAAAAAACGAGGGCATTCCTACCCTCCGTTGAGCGTGGGTGTCAGTCCAAACAGCGTGCACAGCCCCACAGACATGAGCAGGGAGCTGAGGACGGTGACCACAGCGGCCAGAGCCAGGCCCCATTTGGACTTCACCATGTCGATTTTACCTGTGGGAAAGAAGAGGAAACGCACTCATTAACCATTTACTGTCGATTAGAAAGCTCAGCCACAGAGTGACATGCTCTTTGTCAAATACAGGGGCTTTGAAAGAGAATAAAGAGTCTAAACCTCTCAGCTGAGGACAAGTGTGTGACACCAACTCAAGTTATAAGCTGCTGCTGATATTCGTCTCTTATTTTTTCCCTTTGCATTCACTTGCAACACTTAAAGGCCTTCTATCTGAATAAGATGACATAAAACTGATGATTTGCTGTCTTTTCTGCTTCGTTGAACACTGGCAGAAAAAGAGGGCTTTTTCTCTAAAATCAAGTGTTATCTTTTATCTCAGGACAAGAACAGTCACGCATTCTATGGAAGGATTTCACTCTACTGACTCTGCTTTGTTTCATTTGGCCTCCTGTAGTTTCATATGTGAAAATGTGTTCTTGGTCTGCTTCCAGCTTATCTCATGAGCTACTATAAAATGACCAGAAACTTAGAGATGCTGGCTTTCATAACCATCACCGAAGCCAGAACTCGACTCACAAAAATCATATTTGATAAGGCATGCTGCGCCCTCTGCTCTGATTCTGCTTCTAAAAAGAAAAACCTGAATCTTAAACCTGAATTTCAGGCTCAGGGATTTCCCCGTAATGGGGACGAGGACATATTTTTAGAAATGTGCTTTCTTTAGCTTTAAAGTATGAGTTGGTGTTGCCGCTGTGGTTTATTAATAATTCATGAATAGTCTGAAACGAATAGTCATTTTCCTGATTAAAGTTGAATGAAAATAAACCTTTACCACTAATACTTCACTTTTTTTTGTAACCATTTGAAGATTTACCAGAGGGTTGATCACAAAACCAGTAATCATCATCTACTCAAATAAAAAGGACTCACATCTAATTTCAAAGCCAAATATTTGAAAGCAAAAATTATTCAGAATTTGATCAAAACTACAGCCTCACTTAAAAATGATAAATGACTCGTGTATCAAAGAAAAGGTGCAATATATGAGATTTGAACCTAAAATCCTCTATTATTCTGGACTGAGAGAAGGAAAAAATGGTTTGCTCATTTTATAATATGAATAATAATCATAGTTTTGCACTTTAAAAACGTCTTTAAAGGGAGCGGCGGGGGAGAACTACAGGGCCTGAATAGGAGGCTTCATTCCAGAGCCGTGGCTGCGTGTGTGTCCTGAAGCAGTGTTTGTGCTGGCGGGCTGCTGAGGGTTTGCCGCCTGCATTCTTACAGAGGTGTGCAATGTTCCAGTGTGAGGATAATCCCCGCGCTAGACTGGAACAACCTTGGCACACTAACGCACGTGCACACAGAAACGCGGCGCGGGCGTGGCTTTGAATCTTTGGCGGCTCTGTGTACGCCGACTGCCCAAAGGTCCAGCGGCGAGCAACGAAGTGGCGAAATCCCGACGAAACGGCGAACAGGGGATAAGTGCCGCCACTCGGGCACAGCTGGACTCACGTGTGGAGAAGTAGATGTAGGCGAACAGGATGATGTACGTGGTGACGAGGGGGATGAGCTCGGGGATGCCGATCTCCTCCTTGAAGTGGACGTGAACCATGTGGTCATCCCTCAGACTGCAGTTGGCCGACGGGTGGAGCTGCTTCAGCCGCGTCCGTAAGCTGCTCATGAAGCTGGACGCACAGAGGCTCATAGATTATCATATGCAGCTAAATACCTGGTTTGTGTAGAGACTGCTTTGAAACGGGCCCTCTGCACAGGCCTCGATCAAACAGCACTCCAGGCATCGGCCGCACTCGATTTAACCAAGACTCGTTTCGAGGACAGAATAAAAAACAGCGTTTCCTCACCGAGCGTCGTAGCTGGAGAGCACCACGGTGATGGTGTAGGTCACCACTCTTTTCCTGTTGTAGTGACTAACCCCCGTGTACTTTCCAGGAACGCCAAACAGGAGGTCTGAAATAAAAAAACAGACATATTCATTATTAGCTCAAACGTCACTTTTTCGCTGCTGAATCTAACAAACTTAGAACCAAAACTCAGTGGAAACACCTTCCGCCAATGAAATCAAAAGGTTCATATGAGGTTCTGAAGACTGACTTCTAAAAGATGTGATCTTCCAACTCGGATGTTTTTATGTTATTACTATTTCAAAGCTTTCCCAGAGAGCTTTGAATGACTTTCAAGCAGCACAATGCGAACTTCACCCAGTTCAGAAGTTCACGAACAAGCTTCCTACTACTAACTCACATGAGTTGGAGGATGGGAAAAAATGCCTTGGCTTTGGGCATAAAGAAAGGATCACTGGGTTCACTGTGTTAGTGGGTAAAGATTGAGAGAATTTGTTAAATTCCCAAGGAATGAAACTGCGTGTTCCCTGTCAATATGACAGCCTCTTTGTTTGATTGTGTGGCTAATCCCTGCTCAGCACCTCCCGGCATACGCTCATGCTGTAGATTACTTCAAACAGAGTGAGTTTAATGGACGTAATGTTGCATTTCAACCAACCAAACAATTACCTACACACTTATAGGACTGTCCTTTGGAGCACCGATAAAAAAGATAATGGATTTATTAAAACTGAAGTAAAAGAAAAACAAGAACAAAAGATGAGATTTTCCCTCTGATCTCGACCTCGCAGCGTCGCTGAGGTGTGCAGTCCTTTCGGTTCATGTTTCTGGATGGTCTTGAGGAGGTCGGGGTCCGAGTCGAACAGGTCCCGTTGGTTCTGCCAGTAGTTGCCGGGAGAGACGAGCAGGCAGCCGTGCTCTGGCAGCACCGACTGCATCCGCCGTAACCCTGGAAACAGGTCCGTTACCTGGAGACACAGCGTCTCCAGGCTGCGAATGCCGGAGCTGACAAGACAAGAGACACGGAGGAGGCAGGGGTGAAGGAGAGGAGGGAGGAGGTGTGGGAAAAGAATGAGAAAACAGGCTGGCATTTGAAATGGAGATAAGACTGATCCACTGTATCAATTCGCTCCGACGGCGCTCCGACGCGGCGGAATAAAGCACGCCTCTCAACTCCAAAGCGAGAACTGAACGCAGCGTCCTGCTGAGCCGAAACTGTAAATGGAGGTTCATATTTTTTCTTTCTCAGTTCAAGGTTATGCAGGCTGGTGTAAAAAAGCAGATCGAAGTTCACGGTTTTACTCTGACCGACTGCAAACATGATGTAAGACAGAGGTCAAGGTGCCTCTAAGAGGAGGAAAAACAGCCGGCATCACACGCCATTAAGAGCGTTTTCTGAACCCCGTTCTTTTCCACTGTCCGTGCGTGTGGAGGCGCTTACCCGTCGGAGTGGACGTGGTTGCGGATCTCCTCCAGGAGGCTGAAGACCTGACCCAGCGGGGACCGGAACACGTCCACCGGCACCAGGCCGCTGTCCCACGGAGACACGGCTGCCTTCACCAGCACCTGCTGGATGTAGGCAACCGGAGGACCCCGGTACTGCAAACACACACACACACACACACACACACACACACGTCCAGGAGGGGCGCACAGCTGTTAGTACCACAAACTGGACAAACTTACTCCCTCAGCTTCTTTTTCATTTTTACTATCTTCCCTCAGATGCTAAAAGTCTTGATGAGCTGAAACTGCTCTGAGCCACTACTTCATGTCTATGGGTTTTCAAAGTTTCTGCTAAGTTTCTGCTTCTTGTTTATTTCATGTTGACTCAGAGGCACAAACTGGTTCAGGATAAATTGCTGTATTTAATTATGTTTGCAGCAGACAACAATAAAGACTAAATCCATTGTATGACATAAAATGATTATGTACAACTGTCTCCTTTCTATGGCCCCTCTGCTCTCCTACCCAGTCAGGCCGTTCTCCTTGGTCTCCCTGAGCATCATGGGAAGGGATGCTGTAGTCCCGCACCCCCGTGGTGAACTCCACCGGACCTGTGCCTGGTAGGGGAAGCCTCAACAAGGGATAGCTGGTAGAAATAAAAGAGGGTTTAGGAGAATCAGATCAGCAATGTAGGACATAACCGTAAAGCAGTTCACAGGAATGCATTCATGAGCAGAGAATGAACCCTCATGGGAGAGGTGGCCGCTTCCCACTCGGTGTTGTAACACCTATCCAGATTATGAAAACCAGCACCTCTGGTTCTCCCATGAGACTGACTCATAAATTCTACTGAGTCCCGTTACATCTCTTTCCTGGAAAAGGGTTGGCCTCTTTCTTCAGAAGCCTGCCTGTGTGTCCATGTGTTCTCTGAAGTCAAACGGAAGGAAATGGGAATAAAGACTACAGTGGTTTCAGGAGGGAGAGGTGAGACAAAGGGTGGTTGATCACATTTTTTTCTGAGAGAAAATCTGTTGAAACACACACAGATGAGCTTGTTGAGCCATACTCGTCTATCCACTCTACAATTATTCTTTTAGTTATGACAGCATTTGGGTTTTATGCTTGAAATAAATCTTTTTTTGTATTACAAGACTGTTTTGGAAAGATTTAAAAGAGGTCAGAGAAATCTCAGTCCCCGATAAAGGGCTTGTTCAGTTACTTCTGCAGACGTTACTCCTCTTTTAAAACATGTGCTTGTTAGCAGAATGGAAACTTCTCCCCTCTCTCTTTTTCCTCGACCCCCTCCCTCTAAGCTTTCCCCCTGCCCCCTCCACTCTCCTAGGTCACTGTACCTCCACAAAAGAAGCTTTTGTGTGGAGCCAGCCCCCCTCCTGACAGGCAGATGGAGGGACAGGCATCCCATTCTCACAGGGCCACTTTCTCACAGCCCTCTGTCACAGTCCTGCCTTTAACAGCCCCGTCATCTAGCTTTTTTTTTTTTCCCCCTCTCTCCCCCCCCCCCGGGCGGTGGTCAGCACCCCCTGCTGCAAGGTGCAACGAGGATGGCACGCAGCAGGTGCGTGCGCGTTTGGGATGAGATTGTTTTACGACTCCCTCGCCGACGGGGCCCGGGCGGGTTTCTGACCTACGTCCTCTGTTTGGATTGAGCAAGAGGAGGTGCTGTACGCGCACGTGCTCGGGGTGCGTTTGTGCCGTGGAGGCGGCGGGGAGTTGTTATGTGTGCACAGATGGTCGTCTCCAATGAGCTGAGTCACTTTCTGGTCAGGTTGAACACAGCTCGGTTTGCGGGACAGGGCAGCTTTGCTCTCACATCTACGTGAAGACTGGACCCAACCTCAGTCTATCATCAAATTCACGTAAACAAGAAGGTCTTAAGATAACAATTGAAAAAAATGCTTTTTATTGTAGTTACAGCCGATTACAAGGGAAATTCTTTCGTAGAAAGCTTTAAAATATATGTTGAACACTTAAGTGTTGCTTCCTTTTTTGTCAAACAGCCGACTAATCTCTGTGTGAAGGAAGAGAGCATCAGACCTTAGAAACACCAGAGATGGCCTGGATGAGCACTTTAAAGTACGCAAAAACAATCCCAGTTTGCTGAATGAATGCCTACCAGCAGGTGAGGATGCTGGCGGAGGTGAAGAGGATGATGGGAACGGGGTAGGACGCACACAGCAGCCCGTGGCGGTAGAAGGCCGCCGAGATCTTCTCTCTCAGCTGCTCGCGCAGCGTCATCCTGGTGGGCGTGGTCAACTCCCGGCCATTGGGAAGCAGTGGGCGGCCCAGGACGCTGCGCCGCGGGGCATCCAAGGACCTGAGACGGAAGAGCACAGCTCAGCAGCAATTCTTTCCAACCTGCCAACAAGCAATCCATACGAGTCCAAGTCTCTATCTCCTGGCGTTTGCTGAGGCGCGTCACCTCTACAGACCCAAAAAACTCTGTCCGGAGAGCCAAGCGTCCTGACTAAAAGCACGGCGTGTTTTTCCCTCCAGAGCTGCTCCCGCTGCGGTCACATGCCACGCTGGATTCTAACACACGGCTCATTCACACACATTCCCCAATGACGACAAACATCCAGCTCCACCGATCCCCTCTCAGACGACTGCGTGCACTTTTCCAAGTAGCTTCGGAAAGCACGAGGATGAAGTCTAAAACGTCTAACTTAATACAAAATTAACAACCCAATTTAAAAAGGCACAAATGTTCAAACACGCACATTCCAGTATTGAAACAAGTCATAGATTGGCATTAAGTTATGTATAAATAT
>JABUIW010000019.1:113992-155896 GCA_013363375.1 Menidia beryllina | reverse complement strand
GAGAGGGGATCTTGGACTGTCTGACATTTGGAATTTGGTCTTACCTCACAGTCGGACTCCTCTTTGGTCTTACACTCCCAGGTGTATCTGCTCATGGTTTTCTGAGGGGGAGGGGGATGGGGCAAAGGGTTATACTCCTCAAAAACCATACAAAGCATCCTCAGAGTGAGACAGAGAGAAATGAACAGAAAATAAAGTAGCGCGAAGACTACAAAACAAAGGAAGAGCGGAAGAGGAGCAAGAGATTGAGACTAGAAGAGGCAGGAAGAGACAGGAATAAAATAGACAGAGAAAGATGGAGGACTGGAGACAGAGACCGATAGTGGGAGTAACTTGACTTCCTCTCACATGTAGGCTGATATTCCCTGCTGGCTACAGGCTCCTCAAACACAGACTCTCTGGTGCTTCCTGACTGTTAGTCTACCTCCCCGTAACACACACAGGTTTGGGCATTACCGGTGAGGTTCTCTACCGCGAAGGGACAGACACAGGGCCGTTAGTTCGGAGGGGAGTTTGCTTTATTGGAAGGTCTTTTTTGGGGTTATTTAGGGGAAGTTGGTTTATGGCTCGGAGCGATCTGAACGCACAGATGCGTTGGTTTAAGGACGAAAATTCTAAATAAATCTGGGTTGAATAGTATTTCTGTAATGTTTGCCTTGTGTTCAAATCAGTCAAATGGTTTCACACCTAGAATTAATAACATGTTTGCTCTGTTTCTGTTTTTGTTTTTTTTACATCAAGTCTGAATTTACAGATCCAGAACTTAGATTACACATCTTGTCAAGTTCATTCAATTATAACTTTAAACATTAGCATTAGAAAAAACAGGGAAATCTAAACTGACAATAACATTATTGGCCTTCAAAAATGTCTACACACAATACCTTGTATCAAATAAATTAATACACAAATACCATTCAATCCAGAAAACCAGAGGAGTTTTTAGGGTTCGGTGTGTAAATTGTGTTAAATTATGAGATTGACATTTTTGAGATTATGTTAGGAAGTGATGATGGATTTTTGTCATGTGTCGTGGGATTTTAAGTATGTCTGGGTGACGAAAATGCCATTGAATAATGATTATAGTGAACGGATGAGACACGTTTGCCCCTGGGGAAGCTTCTTGTAACATTAAACCGCTGAAGAAACAAGACCCACAAGTCCAGTTACTTCATCCTGTTGCTTTAAAGGTTAAAGAAAACTACTGATGGAGTTGTTAGAGGGTGGTACCACATTTTTTTTCTCCAAATGACTTAATTTCAAACCGAAAAAACAAAATTAGTCTCAGTTGTAGCACTACGACTACCCATGCTGCTACAACAAGCGTTAGCTATGAGCTACCCATGCTTTAGTTAGTTAGTCTACTGTCATCTCTCTACTGCCACCTGCAATAGAAAGAAGTTGCATCGCAGATGTTTATCCTGATAACCACCACCATGTGTCACAAATATTTCTGTTGGCTTACCTGGTTGTGACATCCCAGAAATCGAGAGAAACATATTTTTGACAAGTCCCTTTCCCACCCACCCACTTTCAGGATAAACAAGTCAGGCAAACCCTTCTGTTAAAAAGTAGAAAAACCATAAACAAACAGCAAAGCAGAGCTGTGATGGCTGACACGGCCGCTTAGCAGCGCATGTCAGTGACAGAGCAGGCATGCCATGACATACCGATGCATGAGGTGATCAGAGAGAGCAGGTCAGAAAGAGGATGAGGAGGGGCCATGGCGAGGAGTTTTGTCTCAAAATGGCCGGGCTGGAGCCAGGGGCAGCTTGATAGTTCAGTTGCTTTCGCCTCTAACTCCGCTGGGATTTGTGCCTTCAGTCACCCACAGTCGTTTTAGGCCTAGTGGATGTTACTCAGTCAGAGTAAGGCCAGGATATGTCTTCAATGGTTTCATAAAAGCTTGCGTATAATCGCATTTAAAGGTTTTTGCGCTGCCACTTTAAAATGAGATCAATATCCAATAAAGCAGGACACTAATTCAATTAACACAGTGAAACTAAAAGGGTTAACGGCCACTGTTGCCATGGCTGTAAGCTGCAAGGTCTCAGTCGCCCTTTGGACATTTGCTTCCTTGTTTACAAGCCATGAATAATCTCTTGAGAGTGAATTTCTAATTTAATATATTTGTAGCTTAACGCATACAATTTACTTCGTGACTTGCACCGGCGTCATATACTATATATTTTTTTTAAGTAGATGGAAACTTTTGGAATTTACACATTTTGGTGGTAACAGAGTTGCATTTATATCATTGTACCAAATTAGTGTTTTGTGATTTAACATTAGTTAAAGGCTTGAAATGTGACCAAGCAAGCTTTATGAGTGTAAGCTCAAAGTTTGCTTTTTCAAAGCGTTTTTAACTCATTTTTGAGTCTTTAAAAAAATATATATTTTCTGCTTATGCCAATAAAGAATGAAATAATATTTAAAAAAACCTACACAAAAGAGGATTTGTAAAGTCATCCCCTTTGATTTGGATTATTTGCTCCATTTGAAAAACTCCCACCATCCATCCTCGCACTTTGACCCCGACCATCCCCCTCTTTTAGAAGTTTCACACCTCAAAGTATCAGAGAATACTCATGCCCATGCATTTGGAGGGGAGTCAAGGGGCCCGGGCAGGATTTGTAGGGGAGATGCAGAAAAAGGGATGAGAGAGAGGCGAGAACCACGTTACCTGACAGATAATGTTATCATAGTAAGCCAATGCACGGGCATGAGGGACGTTAGGAGGGGTGTCGCACAGTTTCCTTACATTTGGGTGGGAGCCCTCAGCGATGGTGGACAGCGAGAAATTATCATTGTGCTGCTCCGATGTAGGCCGGTACTTACTGCTGGGCATCAGGTGATGGAGGAGGGGAGGAGAGAGGGTGGAGAAAAGAGGGGAAAGTAAAAAATAAATTAAAAGAAAGTTTAGAGATTTGTGACAAAAGCAGCGCGAGAGACAATGAAAAGTTAAAAAAAAAAGGCAACATTTAGGAGAAACAACCAAAAACGTGAGGCCAGAGAGCACGATAATTCACAAGGAGAAGGGGCAAAGAAGAAAAGGAGTAAAGAAAGTAACAAGTGGTTCCAGGTGGAAAAGAAAAAAGATGAAGTGATGATGAACGAGAAGGGAGATGGGGAAAAAAGATGATGGAGGAGAATGTGATCAAAGGCACAAAGGAAGTGAAACAAGAAAAGAGAGATACAATTTGTTTAGGAGGATGTGACATTGTTAAGGAATAGGTAGAGGGAAGGGGTTTTGAGAGCAAAAACAAGAGGATGGGAAAAAAAAGCAAGAGAGCAGCGTTACTCAGACAGCAAGACTGTGACTTTAAAACAAAACAGACAATTTTTTTTCTGTGATGCAACTCATTAAGAATAAAATGGTTTTTAAACACACAAATGGCTACAAAACGGCTCACAAATAACACGATGCATTGGTCCACAGCAAAAAATGTAGAAGTGACAAAAAAAAGCTTAATAGCTCGAATCAAACTTAATTTTGGAAATCCAAAATATGTTCTCCCCTACTTTTGTGCTCTGTATTTTTGCTGATGGTCTCAGTATCAGTCCAGTTTTAGTCAAGTTGCAAACCAAAGCTTTCAATACTTCTATAATCTCCATCAACATTGGATACCATTTCCTAAAGTAGTGTAACCAGTCTAATCGGTTTGAAGCACAAGTATATGCAATGAGCAATCAAAATGCCTTTTATGAAAGCACCGTGTCACTCTATCACCCATTCATGACTAAGGACGCCCTCAATCCTGTAAGTTCTGAGCATAATGTGTTTTATTGAACTTATATGTGAAGTAATCTGTAAAAAAAAAAGGCATGAAGCATGTAAGACAGGTTTTGGAGTCCCTTTGGAAACAGGTATAGAGTCATTTTGAAACGCTTTCATTGATCCATTAATTTCCGCAAACCTGCTGGCCAATTGTGGACGGATACATAAAGTATAATTTCAGCTCCAACATCTCTGCAAATCATTGTCTAACTGTCTGTTAATTGTCTGATTAGGAAGACTGTATCCTTAGAAGATGCCCAACTACCGAGACAGACATACAGATTTTCCTTTCATCTCTTCTTACTGAAAAACAAACTCTGGGAGTTTTACTCTGACTACGTCAGATTCAACTCTTTGAAAATTTTCCTCCTTCCTCTTTGACTTCTCAAAGCAAAGATATGTGTCTCAGATCCCAAATGAGGCAGTACCTTTGTAAAAAAGTGAAAATCATTAAGTCTCTTCTCTCTATCTAAAAAAGCTTCCTTGTTATGTATGAAATGGCTGTCAAACCTCACTCTGAACATGTTAAAGCTCAGATGATCCTTAGACTCTCAGCTGTCTGAGTGTTTCCTCTCATCATTTCAAATCTTCCATCGTAAATACAGTTAAAGACTTACGCTTTTCTTACGCTATGTAATTGAGACTGGGTTTCTTTCTTTTGTTTTCCAACAAATGTGATTTTTCTTCTTGCTATACGTCCTTTATTTACCATTACTTCTACAGGCTATACAGCAACACCTGGTAGTCTAAATCTTAAATAATGCTTTCAATGTTTGCTGGTGTGGGAAATAGTGGATTATGTCCTAGAAAACAGATGTAGATCTGTCTTAATTTCTGAAACTTGAGAGGAAAGTTGATAACCGCCCTAAGGAAGGGCTGTTTCCTTACATCTGCTCACAGGCCTGAACTTTACCGCCCACTTCTGTAAAATTTGCATCAAGAACATGTGGGTTTCCAGTCCCTATGCTGCACTCTGGAGTGAACCATCTACCAAACACACTGCTATTTAAAACAACTGCAACAGCAATGAATAAATGAAAAAAATCACAGAACTATCAGCATTTACAAACAAACTTTACTGACGGACCAATGGAAGTTTAATGTTCTCTCTAAGTCTCATGATAGTGACAGCTATCAGAAAACAAAGGGTTACAGTAAACAGGAAGGAAACTGTCAGTTAAGCAATAACCATTGTGTTTCCAGTCAAGAATAACGTCTCATTCTGAGACCTGTCAGCTTGAAGCAGTAACAGAGAACAATGAGCTCCCTGTCCACACTTCCTCAGCCAGAGACAGCACACTCAGCTCAGTTTGAAGATTCATCTGGACGGGGGCCGAACATCTCTAATTTGACTCGTTTTTCGCTCTCAAAGATCTGACCCCGCATCCCTCCATCGCTCCCGCTCTCCATCTTTGATCAGAGTCTTTTCTGATCTCCAGTGCAGACTCAGAAAAACCTCTCCCGCAGCAGATGGGGGGAGTGGGTGTCATGTTTTGCCGAGTTCTTTCCCGCTGTAACCGTCCCCCTTTCACTTTCTCTTTCTTCCCCACCTGAAAACAGTCTCTCCTTCTCCTTCCCAGATCGTCTGTTCCGTCCTGACCTCCTTTTTTTTGCTCCTTTAATCTGCCGTCTTCCACTTCCTCCTCTTCTCCTTCCTCCTTCGCTATCCTTATTGATTTTTTTTTATTTCCAAGCCGACCACTTGATGAGGCAGTGTTGTCTCTCTTTCCCGCTGTAACCGTCCCCCTTTCACTTTCTCTTTCTTCCGTCTCCCACTCCCCCCCCCCCCCCCCCCTCCACACACACACACACACACACACACAAACACACATACACGCTGCCTGTTTCTCGCTCCCTCCCCTCCTCCTGTTCAGACTGCCCTACTTTCAGCTGGATTCAGAGTGCCGATGACATCACCCTTTTCTCCTCTTTTTTTTTTAAATTACTGCTAGCCAGCAACTGCAACCCACTGCGCCACTTTTTTCTCCCCACCATCATCGTCTTCATCCTTAATCTCCTCCACCATGACTAGCGTGTTAACCCTCCCCGTGGGGCTAAAAATAAATCCTGCAGCGTGGGAGCCGCTGATGAGGATTCAGTCCTTTGGTGCACATTTGCATCCGTGATGCTCCATCGCCCGGCCGCCCGCTCATCCTCAGCGGCTCTGTTGCCAGGGAGACGGTCACGAAAACATGGCGACCGGCAAAGCGCCGCTGAAACCTCCCAGACCCCCTCCTTTTTTTTTTTTCAATTCAGTCTTTCAATCTGTCAGCCCTTCTATTTTTCTCCTTCCCTTTCCATTCCATCAGCACCTTTTCTCTCCATGTACTTAGTTTTACACAAGAAACTGTGTTTTTAAGGGTCCGGGAAATGGTCTGAAGTCACAAGGATATGAATATTTATTTTCTGACATAACACTGTAAGCGCTCTTTTATTTATGCTTATTTCTGGCCATTTCATCTTTTAGCATGATTAGTGGAAATCAGTAAAATTAAAAAAAGACCTCTCTTGTTGCCACAAGATACCCAAACTTTCAAGTTAACAAATCAACTTGAGGAAGGATTTATTAACATTTCACATTTATATGAAGTTCTATTAATAGATAAATTCACACAACTTCTGTAACTTTTTTCCTCTTCAGAACTTTAACTTTGAACAAACAAGGACTCTATACCCTTTAGACAGTATTTTATAGTGTTTTTATGGTGCTGCAGTGAACACCTCAAAATAGTATCCAACTTATGAAAACAAACATCACTTAAAGACATACAGTACTTTTGGTGAGTGGTATTTAAGCAGTTATTCATTTCACACAGTTTTATTTACATCTAAAATGTAATCTAATGCAATAGCTCTTATTTTTTTTTATTTTGGCTATGGACAAAGTAAACATTCCTACACATATGATAACCTCTCAGTCAGATTGTCCTACAGTTTATTTGCAGCCAGCTTCACGAATATTTTGAAGCTTCAAAATGAACATTTAACATCTGACTTGTTGTTAATAAGGCAACAGGTTATATACATCATCAGGATTTGTTGTTTGCATGCAAACCCACAAAAGCCTCCCGAGTGTCTTCTTCTCATCAGGTATTTAACTTCTGCTCATCACCAGCTTTCCCACTCCAACCTCATCTTCTCCTCCTCTGCTGCTTCTCCTCCTCCTCATCTCCCTCAGACTGTCCTTGTCTGCCTCTTTTCCGCCCATCCCCCTCTTCATCTGTCTCACAGGCTTTATTATCTGTCTGGACTCTAACTGCTGCCAGTTAGTCACTGCCATTCATCATAAAGTACAGCTAAATCACAACTTAAGGGGAGAGACAACATGAGGGGTCTCGGTGAGGTATTAGCCCATCGTTTTGCACTTCTACCTCAAGTTCACACAGAGTGAGCACCATTTTTTGTACAAATGTATTTAATGATTAAAGAACATTTAAAGTGGGTTGTGATTATTGTGCCGTTCGGAGAGTTCCTATGGACTAAGCTGGATCGAGATCCAATCTTTTTTCTTCTGTTTTTCTTATCTGTACGCAGCACATATTTCTTACTAGATTAAAGATGTAGTCTTTGACATAAAGACATAAGTTTGACATAAGTCAAACTTTGACATAAGTTATCTGACGACACTTCCCACTGTTTTACGGGAGCTTACAGAATCCTAACAGTTATGTCTGACCACATGGACACAAAAGAAAAAAAATGAAATATCGTCTCTTATTCAGCTGGCTGGGAACAGACACTTTAATATTTAAAGAACAGAGCAAGAAGAGGCGCGCTGTTTCAGACAGAATGTTTGCTTTAAGATAGGAAATAGTGGCCCTATTTTAAAAACAGCTGTGCATTTGGAAGGGAATCTCAGAAGCTTGTAGCTGCATTAATGTAACAACAGAGCGGGAGGAACAAACTGAGGTCCAAGACTTAGAGTGCAGAGTTACAGCAAATGCTCCTACGGACATCTGTGTGATGAATTTGGCTCATGTGTTCAGCGTTAGAGTGTGCTAATGGTTTAGGCCGCTGGAACATTAGGTAACCACCTTTAGTAACTCTCATCCAGCTGGTTCAAACATTTGTCTTTTGAGTCAGGCACTGACTCATTACTGCAATCACTCCGAGTCCTTTTTCCATAGAAATATGGCTTTGATCGGTTGCCGTAGTGAAAAATAATTCCACCATTCACGGCTCGACAATGGCGCCTCCTGGCTCGTCTTTGTCTGCTCATTTGGAGGACGCACGCCGTTTACGCCCCCCCCCCCCCCGCCTTTGCTTTACTGCGTTTCCATCAATCCTCGAAATGTTTCCGTCTCCACGGTGAAATTCAGACATTTGAAAAAAGGTTAAATTCGTCTGATTATTTCATCACAATAATCACCAAATACTTGAATATTACCTGTTGGTAGAATCGGGCGTACGTTCAATGAAAGAGAAGAGTTGGGTAACAGAGAGATCCAGCAGATGACTGCAGGTGTGTTTATGACCCTTTTATTCAGCTAAATGTTGAATAATGTCATCGCTTTAATAACAGTGATGCTAACCAAAGGTGACAGGGTGCTTTCAGCTGTAAAAAATGAGTTATATCAAGCTTTTAATATCATTTACGGCAGAACATATTGCTTCCAAAAATTCTAAAGCATTCCTTCCTTTTTCATGTCTCGCTGCTCGGATTTGGAATAGAGCCTCACCTGCGCTTGCGCAACTTCTTGTTCTCTGTTTTGAGCACATGGAGCTTCTTGGCAAAGCAGACGACGATCATGAAGAGCAGCAGGACCACCAGGGCCGAGGCGCCCACGGCCAGACACATCACCTGGAACTCCGTCACCACCGACTCGCAGCGGGCGCCCTTGTGCCAAATGTAATCCTGGACATTGCATCTGGGAAATGGAAAGGGACAGGGGACATTTTAAAAAACAAAGTGGAGGTGGTGGACAAAGACTGGATTATACACAGTAACCAAAGAGTTAAGATGTGTGTGGATGAGGCTCGAAAGAAAGTAGGGAATATAAAAAAGTTATGAAAGTGGATTAGATTAGTGAGTTAAAACAACATCCGAATTATTCTTTAGAATATTGTGTGTCTATCTACTCAGCTTAAAGTCAGTTATCTTTCATGTATTTGGCTTTTAAACACTTCAGCAGCCAGGCATTCTTTGAATGCCTCCTCATTCAATTTCCACCCATTTATGAAAGTTCATGATTCCCCCTCTGCTTCTGATTATCTGTAACTACTCGGTTGGGAAATCCGGCAAAAAAAAAAAAGAAAAACTCTAAAAAAGGCTTTTAACGTGCCACAGCTTGTCGTATGTTACATGACGCGCATTCTGAGATAATCTGCAGCGTGGTCGGGTCTCGATTGACGCTTCATCCTGACAGCAAAGTGCCTTCACAATGTGTCTGAAAATGGAAAATTGAAACAGAGAAACAGCCTGAGGTAACTCCCCTGCTATAAAAAAACAAAAAAAAAACAGGGTTGCTTTCCCACACAAAGGCACGCACAGGCTCAAACAAACACATTCAGAGAAGACATTAGGGTTTTTAAGATTTAACACAACACATATGTGGATGCTCACACATAAAAAAACACACACACACACACAACCATCTGAGTCCCGGTCTCTTTCATAACAGTCTGGCGGGGGTCAGCGTCCGCCCGGGGACGGCAGCCTCGGACGCAGATGGCTTTGTCTGCACGCTGTCGTGTAAAATGTCAAACCCATCTCACAGCTTAGCAGGACTGTATATATAAGTTGCCGAGCAACACAGCCTCACCGTAACCTGAGCGACGTTACGAGTAGGAGTGTGCGGCGGAGCTATGACGAAAAGGCAACTTAAGATTCTTTCCCTCTGTTTTTCATTTATTGGCTTATCAGATGACTTTATGCAGAACTCCTGAGTGAGAGTGAGAGAGGGTTGGGCATCTTTCACAGGGACACTGGGACTTGTGGGAGACTGGTTACTCCTGAGACACAGCTGTGGCTGAATTTAGCCCATTTTGTGAAAAACTGTTCGGGTTAAAAACATTTTTTTTAAAAAGCATTTTCAAGTCTTACAGAGTTTAGCTTTGATTCTCTTAAAAAAAGAGTTATGCATGTGAAAGCTCTCTGCTCACTACTTCATAGCTTTGTGGGTAGTTGCATGCTGTTACTATTTGAAGATGAGCAAGCGCCAGAGACAGGTTGCCAAGCAACCAGGAGAGATGCTCGAGCTGTTGGACGCCTCAACTGTTCGAACCAAATGGTTTGTATCCGTATTAAACAAGTTGTTTACAGAGAGTGTGTCCACAGAAAGTCATTAGAAGGTCTATTTCTGATAACGACAGGGGAGTGAAATAAACAAGCAGGTGGGCTCAGGTGTCACCCACCTGCCTGACTGTCCCCCCCCCCAAGATGGGTTTCGTGCAGTGAATCACACCTCGAATCTTACAACAAAACATCTCACACATCGGCCAGACAGGTAAACAAACACAAACAGCATCAGTACGCATGTTACTTAAATGCCTCTAAAAGTGTGAATGTTTAATAGAAAAGCATCTGCTGACCAGACAGAAACTCCCACCAGTCAGTTGGGTCTGAAACAGCCTTTTGAATGAGAGCTAAAATACTTTTAAAGACCAAGAACTCAAAATCAGCAGCCTTTTACCTGAGAACTCGTAAAAGCTAAAGTCCCTTCTTTCAAATAATTATGACAAAGGTGAGTAGGAAGTGTCAACTGGTTAAAATAACTGTCATGTGAGCTAATGGATTATTAAAATTACATGAAAATGAGTTTGGATGAACCACAGAGCACTTCCTGTTTTTACTTTTTTGTTTTGCAGAAAACATACTATATAGTGACACAAAGAGCTTTACTGACAAAAACAAAAATGCCCCTGTCTTCTTCTGAAGCCATCCTGAATCAGATGGGAGCCTGATACACCTGTCCTAAATGCCTCCTCAGAGGCAGAAACCTCTGTGGTCAATAGAAGAAATTCTTATGCTCAAGAAAATGTCAGTTAAAAAAATAGTTGTGCACAAAAACTCTTCGAAAGCTTTATTTTAAAATAGATTTTTTTTAGATGCAAATAAAACCTTTTTGCTCATAAAAGCACATTTCAGGCCGATAAACTGATCTGATTCGTGTTGAAAGCACAATTCATTGCTTTCTCTCGTCCTGAATTAGAAATCTGGTGTCCACACACCCAGCTGAGGGCGTGTGGGAGTGAATGAAGGTGTCAGGACGCTGTGGCTACGCTCTCCACATGCTAAGTAGCTTCCTTTCACCGGTTGGTTTCCTGAATGCCTCTTGAATCCTTTTTTTAAATTTTTTGTTATTTTGCCAGCTGAGAGGAAACGCTGGCAACCATCCACGAGACATTTTTCAGAGCGGGAACGAGTGAGAGGAGGAGAAAAGGGCCGGAGCCCGATACCACATTGTTAAGGAGACTTTGCTGCACTCGGAGCGCCGAGTGTTTCTGCGCTCACACAAAGAGGAGGTTTATGTAAGTCCGTGTGAGATGGAGGGAGGGTGAGGATGGGGGAGGGATGGAAGATAAAAGGCAGGGGGGAGGAATGCAGAAAAAGGAAGGAGGTGAACGAGGATGTGCTGGTCGTCATGGCAACCCAGCTGAGCAGCAAATGGAGCAGACGCGGCGCTGGGCATGTCTCGCTTTCACAGGCGTGCGTCTTTGCTGAGGCCGCCAAGTCAGACAGAATTCCGCTTTGGTGGCCAGTTCAGCATTTCTCTGCCTCCATCCGCCCCCTCAGTGCCGCTCGTCCTCTAGAAAATATATCATCCCGCCTCTGTCCTCAGTCCAGCTGTCTCATCTCTGCTTTACTCTGCCGAGCACCTCCAGCTGAATCACATCTCGTCTCTTAACCATTTCAACTAAGTTCATTTTGACATCAAAAAGGGACAACATGCAGCCACTTGTACCTTAAAGACACAGACTTTTTTTTTTTGTCCAAGTGCAATTTTCACCACTGTGTTTAAAAGGTAAATACAGAATGATGTGATTCACTTTGCTGCGGAGAGCAGCTTTGGTGCCATAAGGGGCACGATCAATAAACTCATACACTGAGATGGAGTTGCACGTGAACATGAAGTCAGTGAGGAAGTGGAGGCCGCTGAACCGGACTTTGGACTTCAAAAAGTGCAGAGATTTGTGGGAACTTCGGCTTGTCCATTAAGAGAGCTGGAAGACATTCCAGCAAACAGAAAGATGAAGAAAGGCTGCAGCTCTTGGCTGAATCTTGACACCGTCTTTACAAATGGATTTCGTCTTCCAAAAAAAATCTCATGCCCAAAGCAGCTGCTAAGAGCTAAAAATCGAATTGGAAATAAGTCCTCATCACAACAAAGGAAATCCCTTATCCTGTCAAACTCTTTGAGTGACATTCACCCCCGATTCTCCTCCGGCTGAGAAGAGGCAGCCAGAGCGACTCCTTTTTCACTATTAGACTTCCCACAATTCCCAAAAGCATCCCACCCTCGCCCAGCCCATCATTATCTCCTATGCTGTGGCTCAGAAAAGCCACACGCAGGGCAGAAAGCGGCAGAAATAACACCACGGCTGAGCAGCATTTAACGGAGTTAATAAATCCACTCAATATTTACTTTCTTGGCCTGACCTGCTGGGTCAAGAGGGGAGGAGGCAGACTGACAGAAAAAACAGGGTCTTTTACGGCCATTTTACTGACTGAGGAAGAAAACGGTGCAGACTAAGTCCCCCAATAAGGGTAACGACAGATGAAAATGGGAAAGAACCTTGCTGAGGATACAGAATTCTAGCGTTACGCTCAGATCGAAGACGTGCAACAGCACACCGAGCCCTGACCAGGCCAGAATCTGGACGGGTAACCAACTGAACCCCGGGGGGGGGGGTCTCTAATGGAGGAATCAAAGCTTTAGGTTTGTGCAGCCTGTCTGATAGCCGGGCTTTGTCACTGCTGAATAATTCAACCTTACCGAGAAAAAAAACATTTTTTACGGGGGGATGTGAGTGGGAACCAGCAGAGAGCAGTCATTTATCTTAAAGAGGTTAGTTTAGAAAAATGAATAGAAAGTTTGGCTTTAAAGGATCAAATCTAAAGAGTTTCACGTGAAGTCCGGTTTTGCATTTAAAACACTATGATATTTTGAACATATGTCTCTTGAGGCAAAACATTTTTTTGTGGAAAAACTGCACAGAAAGAAGATAAAAATTATTAGAGTCAGCAACATTCAAAGAGGCCAGCCAAGAGCAGGAGAGGGTGCACCATGCTGCTGTTGCTAAAAAACCCAAAACTGGTCCTGAAACAAAAGGTTCACACGAGGTTATTTTTCCAATAAAAGGAAACTTTCTCATTTCACTCTGGACTTTGGGAGGGGAGAGGAAAGTACAGGTCAGGCTGAGGGCATGATTAAAAACTGGAACGGCTTTTACAAGGCTGACAGAGAGGAGGAGGAATGGCCTTGGACTTTGATTTAATCACATTAGACATTTAAAGAAGTCTAAAAGGGAGTTATATCTAACTGACTTGACGTGAGGTAAAGTTAATGAAAAATAGCTGCACGCTTTCACTGGTTCCTATCTTGGCGACAGTATCAGACAAATGGATGCATAATGTCACTGTTTAAAGGGTTAAGTTGACATGGGTAAAGATATATATAAACTTCTCAGTAATGCACTAGGTGGTAGTTTTCTAAGCAGACATAAGAAACACCTTGCATTTTATTATAGCTAGCAAAAAAGCAAAACCAGAACCTAAATGGCTGATTTGCAGACGTGCTCAGTGTCGAACTTCAATGAAACCACAACCTTCACCAGAAACAACTCAGCATATGACCTCAGCAGGAAGACAGCAACTTAGCACAAAAGTTGCCTTCAAGAAGCTGGCTCGGGAATTCAGCTGAATTCCCTCCAAATATTAAATTACAGTGGATGCTACCGGCAGGGGCCGGTTTCTGTTTACAGCCACGACCGGCATTCTTGTCTCGAACATTTCAGTCCACACTCGATCAATTCCTCTGGGATCAGCACAAATAGATCTGCTAAAAGACACTCAGTGTAATTACCATGTGAAATAAAAACTGACCTTTTGGGATGATCTTAAATCTGTCCTTACTGAGCTGATCAACCGTAGGTCAAACTGAAAGTGTTTCACAGTTACATTATCAGCAGGTCCGAAAAAGTCCTGAAATGTTAAAAGGTTATTTAACCTGAGGAACGGTAGATGGAAAAGGGTTTAAATCTGTTTGAGGCCAAACTGGATGCACAACTTCACCCAACTTCAGGTTCAGTTATGCTGACTCATCTATCTGACTTTTAAAAAGTGGGCACAGCCACAGTGTTGTGTGAACAATCAGCAATTACCCATGCTGTCTTTTTTTTTATTTTTATTTAAAACTGAGCATATCGTGATGCCATTTAGCTCAGTGAGTTGCGCT
Organism: Menidia beryllina; assembly: GCA_013363375.1. Taxonomy (NCBI): domain Eukaryota; kingdom Metazoa; phylum Chordata; class Actinopteri; order Atheriniformes; family Atherinopsidae; genus Menidia; species Menidia beryllina. The sequence goes on along the minus strand of JABUIW010000019.1, from coordinate 141,721 downwards.
GGCAGCCCGTGTTTGGAGGCTCTTTGCTCCTCTGCGGGGGGCCTGGGTTTATTCCTGCTCGTCTCTCCCAGCAAAAGCACAAAAGATCATTCATTAGAGAAAATAAAACACCATCCTTGGAACCAAGGTGTGACCCATTAAACCTGACTAGGTGTATGTCTATTTGAAAAAAAGTTTTTTTTTAGTAGTCCATGACAAGATCTGATTTTGAGCCAACATTGATGGGACGAGGCAGTCCTTTCAATAAATGACTGCATATATAATTTTGTGCTTTTTACGATGTCTGCCCATCCACATGTATATTATCTTTTGGTTTGTGTGACGGTAAATATGACAGCATATTTTATATATTTTAACTTTAAAGAGTTAAGAATCCCTCTGGTGGGGGATACTTAAATTTATTAGATTAGAGATCTCATAAAGTCTAAAAGCATCTGGTTGCATTTTGTGGAAAGAAAAAAAAAAATAGATCTGGACAAAACCAATGGAGATATGCCTACAGTTTTGAGGTAGCAGCATAAAGATTCACAGGTACTTGATGTGAACGGAAACCAAAACAGAGGGAGGGTTACTCTGGAGATTTGTTTATTCTGTGCTCGATGTATTCGCCGTGAACCTATTAGTCAAGATGAACACAGCCAAAAAACTCTGCGTGTTGTCAGACATTAAATATGTCCAAAACTAAATGTGTGCGTTTTAATTCTGGCCCTCCCTGTTATTCTCCCCCATGTTTGACCTCTGGCCCGATTCTACCGCCCCACGCTCTTTGAATTATGAGTGATCCCTGTTGCAGCCATTATCTTCTATGTGGACTTTGCGTGTTTTTTAGGGGGTTTTCTGTGTGTTTGAGCATTGCCACGATGGGAGTATGAAGTCTAAACTGGATACAAACTGCTGTTGGTGCTCTAAACTTGCTTTAATTACATCAAGCTGCAAAGCACAGGCCCAAACACACACACACACACACACACACAGGCCAGTAAATCCGAGCTGGCTCGCCCAAGTCATTTCCACACTGGCAAACGTTACACGATTCTGACTCATTCTCACACTCAGTTTCTCCACTGCCTCCTCTTTTTCTCTATCTGTCCACTTCTCCCTCTGTCTCAGTCTCTCTTTCATTTCCTGTTGATACGATCTTGTTTTTACCTCAATTTCACCATTTTAGTCTCTATTCACGTCCCTTACTTCCCCTTTATACCAAAGTCCCATTTCTCTAACAGACTCTAACAAGGAGACCATAAACACCCCCTGTGCCATACTTCTTTGACACACATCCTCACTCTTTCCCTCCCTCACTGTTCCCATCTCTTTCTCCGAATATGGTCGCCAGTCCTGCAGCTCCTGTGAAGGGAGCAGTTTATGACTCCAAGGCTGTCGGATCCCATTGGTCGGAGGGACAGAGCAGCCAGAGCCGGAGATGCCACAGATACCTTAAAACAAGAGATCATATTGTAGCGCTGCTGCTCACATCTTCAAACTGAGCTCTAAGTTTGCCTTGCACTGTGTAACTCTGCATGTTTTAATAAAACAGTTCATATTTGCAGTTCATTTATCGTTTCCATACTTTTTAAAATCTTGTCCATTCAAGGATTGCGATCTATCATCATAACTGTGCAAGGCAAGGGAAGAACTGCAAATCTATATATTGTAACAGGTCCCTATTTCAAAGAGTTCATGGTAACACTTTGAAATAAATAAACCTATTCTGGTAGCATCGGCACGTCATATTTTATTAAAAGATGCTGGTAACAATGTGGGAGTAGATTAAAGTTAATATAAATCTGTGTACTAAATCAAAGGGAAATAGTTTGATTATCCTGTCTCTGAACTTTAATTGTTCTTTTCCTGGTTTTAATTGTGCAAATAGATTGATGACCCTCAGTCAAGCTGGATGCAGAATAAAGTGGGGGGGTTATAGGCCTGTTACACTCATAACAAGCACAGCAATCACACATCACAGGCTGAATGATGTGTGAGTAAATATAAGTGAATTGTAAAAATAAAAAACTTGGAGAGTTCTAAATATACTCATAAAAATGTATGAACATTCATTAGAATTTGTTTTCCATTCTGCAACTGTGGCTCAAACAATGCTGAAATATCATTTCAGCGCAAATAATGAGGCAGGTTTCGGGAAAATGACCTCAGTCACGTCGAGATAAGCAAGTTTCCTGGTTCTGCCTGCTGGTGAAGAAGAGCTAAGGCTGGTCTGAGGTCAGCAAGCAGCACTTTAAAGGGTCATGTGCTCTAAAGCTGGGGGGGGGGGGGGGGGGGGCTGTGGTCCAGACATTCATCCCGCTGTAATTGAATTGTCATGTATGAAGCTGTTCGAGCTTAGCCGCTGAAATCTACACCCAATGTTCATTAACTCACAGTTTCACATATGCGTGCAAACTCAGCCACACGTGTAATCATCTGCACAATCATGCCTACACACACACACACACACACACACACACACACACACAGAGCGGAACATATTGGTCTTCATCTGTGCCAGCACTCCATTGACCCATATAATGCTCCTGCCCAGCAGTCAAATGCCTCTCAGAATCTCTGATTCACTCTCAGGAGGTTCATCACTGCTACTATCTGCTGACTGGAGCCAAGCCTAAATATCTGGATCTCGCTGTCACCTCAGCAAGACTTTCTCAAACTCACTTTGTGAGCAAAGCTCAGGTTTTCCTCAAAGTCAGTGACACTTCAAATCTTTTTAAATAGCACATCCCTGATGTTTTTATCCTCTTGTCGAATCATCCACCACACCAAATATTAAATTCTAAAGTCACGTTTTCTAATAAGTCTTCTTTTCATTCATCGTTTGTAGAAAACAAAGATGATTCTGGGCTTTAGACTCAACCAATTTCATGGAGTTGCTCTCATCACTCATACTTAAAGTATAAAGGACCATTTGTTTATAACCTGTCCCTGAAGACCTGTTGTAGAAATCCTCCTAAGCGCACAGCTCTCCGAGTATGCTTGAAATTTGAGAGGATGCAGTATCCACATATAGTTAAATGTAAAACGATTTTCCATTGATCCATTTATGCCATAATAGTTGTAAATCACACAGAGCTCTTGGGCTTCTTCTTTGCATTTCCTAACACTGTTTTGGCTTCTATTCGGTCCAGTCCTGTTTTGTTTTCAGAAGCAGTCATTGCGTTTTAAATCCGTTATTGAATGTGTCCGTGTGCACATGAATTCACAGTGAATAGAAGTGAAATGAACCAAAAGACCAAACTTTGGAACTATATTGGGAAATTCTAGGTCTGAGAACTTGAGTTTCTAAAACAAAGAAAGCTATTGTGTAAACCTCTCCTGTCAAGAGGCTTTTCATTTCTATTCAAAAGATCTAAACAGGTATATTACCTTAATCATCTCTTTATTGAACAATAAATGTATTGGCACCATTCAAATAAATGAATTGCCCCACTAACTGTGAAGCTAACAAGCTTGTTGACTTAAATGGAAGAAAGTCTGCAACAGCAAAGAGGGTTTTTCTGAGAATTACTGTCAAATGAGCCAGGGCCACACTCATTTCTGAAGGCAAAAAGCCATCATTATTACCAAGGAAATGTTGGCCCTGTACCTGAAATATTCCACTCTCTATTTCCCTCATTCGCAGGCTGGAGCCCATCCCAGCTGTCATTGGATGAAAGGCGGGGCAGACCCTAAACAGGTCGCCGCACAGAGAAATATAAAACTGACCCTTTAATATCCCGTTCAAAAAACCTCCATAGTCCGAAATCAGTCACCCATCCCCCACGTGAAGCAACTGTAATCCTGAATAAGCACAGCCTCGTTCGGGGCTAAAACTGCTCGGTGGCTTACACCATATTTGCATAAATGATTCTCTTAATCCATTTGACTTTTGACCCCACCTAGTTTCATCACAATAGTGACCCTATTAGAACGAGTCCGAGGAAAGTCACCAGCTCATCCTATGACGGATGCCTCTAGGGCACAGAACTGTCAAAGGACGGGTCAAATATGAAAATAACATCGCTTTATAGTTCCTGATCTGAGTTAATCTCCCAGTTAAAAAAAACTTAAATAAGCGTTGAGAATACGTTAAAAATAAAAATAAATATATGGAATACTTTTACCATGTGGCTTTATCTCTTTTAGTTTATTTTATTAACACCAGACTGAGCAAGTTTCTATTTAGTGTTCTACTTGAAATCACTTGGTTGTGTCAGAATACTCAAACCTGAGAGGATTTTCCAGCCTTGGCAGAGGTATCCAGCATCGGATTGTACTTGAAACACATCTAAATGAGTGAGCCCTACGAGGCCTTACGTAACTGTAATTGTCACCGCCCATCCATCAGCCAATAGCAGCGCCTGTACGACCTCACATGGGGGAACTAGCTCAGGTGGAAGCGGCCACACCTGCGTTTTCCATACGTGTGATTCTTTGTCTGCTCGTCTGCTGGACGGTAAAGTTATTTTATTTAGATTAAATATATCTTTATTTATTTAAAAATGTTTTAAGCTAGAAAATGTTTAATTTAAAACAAAAATGCTTAAAACGATAGATAAGTAGAAATTCCAATTCTATTTAACTCATTGACTGCCAGCCATTTTCAGAACAGAGTCCCATACTGCCAGAGTTTTTTGAGCATTTTGACTGATTTTTCAAGAGCCACAGAATAGTTTGTGCTATGACTATGTAAACACCGAACACACCAAAAGAAAGAGTAGACTCTCTTCTTTCATCAGGAAAAAAAAATTGTTTCTATCTTACTCCGTTCTTCCTCGACGTGCGTTTCACCGGTGACATTTCTCGCATAGCGAACCATTGCGTTTTTTCTTATTTGCCTACAGTCTATGCTAATCTCCCATCAAAAGTGGCAAAGCTACCTAGAGGGTCAATTTGTTAGTACATACTCTGTCTGGAAGCCGATATTTACAGAAAAGCTTTAGCCGATCGTCCCCCAAGCCACTCGCGTTGAACAACATTAATGACGTCTATAGAGGTCTTTGGCAGCGAACGGTTGTATTTGAATTGACGTCTTTAGACGTCTTTGGCAGCCAATGAGTTAAATACAATTTAAAACCGCAAAAGTGAAAGAAAACTGTCGGTACACATTTGACGGAAGACGTCAAGTACGTGACCAGTTACCTGCAGAAAATCTCCACGCCATCCAGCTGGTAGCACTGGCCCCCGTTCAGGCAGTAGTTGGGCTGCTGGTCGCAGGCCGAGCGGCAGCTTCCGTTCACCAGAGAGAACCCGGCACGGCAGCCGTTCGGCGACGCGGCCGGGGGCGCCGCCGCGGGCCCGTTGGGGGCCCTGTCGGGATAGGAGCCCGCCGGGGCTTGGGGCCTGGCCCGGGCGGGGGGCCCCGCCGCGTCGCGGAGGTCGTCGTCGCTCTCGTAGGCGTCGGTGGTGGTGCTGTAGGTGTACTCGTCGGCGGTGGGCGACACGCCGTCCTCGTAGGGCGTCAGGTAGTCGTAGTTCTCCGGCATGGCCCAGGACGTGGCGTCTCCGCCTTGCAGCTCGTGGGCCACGGAGGACGGGGAGGGGGGGTCCAGGTCCAGGTCGCGCCCGCGCGAGGAAGGGTCGAAGAAGTCCACGTGGAGGACGTCGGGGTTGGAGGGGGCGGGGGGGGCGGCGGTGGTGGTGAACAGGCGGTCCAGGTCAAACACGGACGTGTCCTCGGCGCGGATCCAAGGCGGGTCGGTGCGCGGCAGGCGCTTCTCCTCCTCGCCTTCCTCCTCCTCCTCCTCCTCCACCTCGCCCTCCCCGGCCTCCGGTTTGCGCGGGTTGCCGGGCAACAGGTGCTCGGTCTCGGCCGAATCGGGGCTGAGCTGCGGCGGCGGCGGCGCCACGCTCGCCTCCTCCGCCGCCGGGAACAGCGTCTCCCCGAACACGCCGCTGCCCTGCTCCTCCTCCTCGCCCGCCCGGGGGACGCGCCCCGCCCTGGGGGTCACGGCGCCGAGCGGGGCAGAAGTGGCGGCGCCGGCCATCCCGGTTACCACGGTGATGACTTCGGTCGCCTTGTCTGGGCCTTGGTCCTCGATGATCGGGGAGGTGATGTTGACCGTGGTCTCCGGCTCAGTGGCATTGGTCCCAGCTACACCTCCTGCAAAGGAGCAGACACGTCTTTTAGCATAGAATTTGCTGGAAGGTTTTCAGTGGAGAAGGGTTATCTTAATACCGATAATGTTCAGAGGAAGGCTCAAATGGACCGCATCCGTCGTGTTGTTGAACCCTACAGCTGAAAGTTGAGAAAACTCTCTGGCAGTTCGGCACCAGCATGACCAGGTTAAGGTTGTTAAAATGCTAATAAAGGTCAGGAGAGACAACGCTACTCACCAAGTCCAGTCCAATTTAAAACGGAATTAAAATGCGAATTATCCACATAGTGGTGATGACTCATTTTAATTCAGAGGAAATTCTGTTCACCGCTGCAAATGACCTATTATTTACTGTACATTTCTGACATTACCAACAATGAACACTTATATTGTACCATCCATCCATCCATTTTCTGAACTGCTTATTCACAAATGGGCTCGTGGGGGGACTGGAACCTAACCCAGTAATCAATCAATGGGGGAGAGGCGGGTGAAACCTTGGACGGTCTACCAGTCCATCGCAGGGCTACACAGAGACACACAAAGACAAACAACCACACACACTCACACTTACTCTTAAAGGCAGTTTGGAGTGTCTAATAAACCTAGCATGAAGGTTTTTGGACGGTGAAAGAAGCCGGAGAACCCGGAGCGAACCCATGCAGGCACACATAAGGAGAACATACAAACTCCACACAGGAGGGTTCTGGTCCCACCCCCCCATGGACTTGAACCGGGAACCCTCTTGCTGTGAGGCGATGGTGCTAACCACCATGTTTAATTAGTGGTGCTGTATTCCAAGTTATTCAGATTTTCATCCCTAACTGCAGGTCTTTGCTTTAGTATTTATTTATTGGCAGTTTTATGCATTCATTTTTTAATATCCCTCAGATAACATAGTATCTACTTTATCTTCCTTCTTAGTTTGTGCACATGAAAAGCAACAATTTCATGTTAATACACAGCTGGGAGAAGAGTGTGATGTCATCTGATGACAGAGAGAAACACACTGTCTTAAAGGGAAAAGGAATTCCGGTCTTTCTGGCGTCATTTCAGTTTCCACATCAGTGTTGAAACCGTATTTGCGTCGGCTGTCAACAGCTAAGCTGATCCATACTAACTGTCCTCTGAAACCGTTTTCGTCTCACGTCCTTCTGCACGCGCACTGCTATGCTTCTCTAACATTCTGCACTAGTTGTTGGCAAAATGGTGAAAACGTCGCCATCTTTATGCAAGTTAATTTGGCTTCAAACAGAAGGCTCGTTTAATGATATCTATAGGGCAAAAACAAATATTAGCAGGGAATTAGGGAAGAAAATGAAGCACCTGCTGTTGTTTGACTACAAATACAAACACCATGTGCTTGAGCTTGTCCCCAAAATATTGCTTCTGCTGCCAGAATTTCACATGTAAACTCTTTCGCATTACGGCAAGAACAGAGAGCCATTAAAAAAGTTTGAAGGAAAGAAATAAATTCAAACTCAATTGGCTGTATCGTCCTGCTCCGGTTGATTACTTCGGCTGATGGAGGCTTGCTGAGTCGTGCATAAAGCTGCTTTAGGATCACTCCCCTTTGGATTAAAAGAATAATTCACTAATGTCTTTGAATGGGGAGTAGCGTGGATTAGGGATTTACGGGGCTGTAGAGCGGATGGATTTGGGGGTGCGCTGCAGGAGGGGAGGTGATGATCTCAAGGAGACTCAGACAAAACAATGTCTCGACCGTTGTAAGAAAGCTGTAACCTAAATTTGCAAAAATGGCTTCATAGACACTGATGACTCTCTTTTAAGAAAGTAGAATTATAGTAGAATTGTAGAATTATACATCCTAGAATACATCTGAACGCAGAATATCAGAGGTCATTCTTTAATAATCTAATAAAATAAGTGTTTTTAGAGTCCTAATTTCAGTTTTTCTGCCAATGACTATTTTCGGTTATAGAAAGCCATCATACAATAACACACCTGATCAGATGATAAACTGAAGAAGAAAAGCTCAAACAAACTTGCTCTTCTCATACAGCATCTTATAGTGCACAAGCGATGGGTCTTATGGTGCTGTGTTGTTTCAGATCTTTAAATGATCGGTGATCTGATCACAGCCGATCATATATTATGGACCCCGCAGAGGGTCCTCAACTTGCATCGTACCGTCTAACTTCCTACAGAACACTATGATGATCTGCTCTGGGGGCCTCAGAGATCAGCACCATATCTGGTTTGGGTGTTGTTGACTCAGTGAGACTCGGTAATGCATTTTAAAAGCACCATCACGTTTTCAGTCCACATATCAGCCACTGATTGCCATGAAAACTTTCTGGAGATGATCTTTAAATGGCAGTCAGCTGAAAACAAAGATCTTCTCCCTGAAAAGTTATATGCTAATATTCATTATAGCTCATCATGATGTCCCTTACAGCTACATTGAATTAGTCAAAATAAGGTTAAATTCAACAACTGAAAGTTCTGTTATATTGAAAGATAAATCTGATATCTTAACAAACAACATTGAAGGCTTGTGATTTGCCACACCTTGTCGGTGAGATGCGCCTAAGACAACAATATTGGACAAACAAGGTTTCGATTCCCACCATGACCCCCCTCAAGTGTATAGTAAAGGCACTATTGGACCTGTAAGGAGCTTTGCTTTATAGCCTTCTCCTACTGACATATGTGAGGAGATCCATGAGGAGATCTGTGAGGATCTCTGAAGTGCTGTTCAGCTCAGATCACAGGCCCCCGAGAGTTTAATGTTTAAATCTCTCAGTCTCCATTTAAATAGCTGATCAGTAACACATCCAAACTTGAGGACCGTTGCTGGGTTTCACTGAATTTTCTAAAGCAAAATCGAGTAAGTAAATGAGGATTTTTTTCATCTAAAGAAGCTTTTTTCTTCCAGTTTCCAATTTGATCAATATTTTCTCACTTTAAGGTCTCTAAAGTGGCATCAGGTGGATATTCACAGATTATTCTGTTTGCCTCCATCTTCAGTGAGGTTGGAAAATAATTATCTAAGCTTTACAAAGAGAAACCAAGGAAACAGAAGAGTTGGGTCTTTGACAATAATCTATCAGGAAAAGCTGTTTTCTATTTCATTCAGAGGTTACAAGTAAATAATTGGTTTGAATGGGAATCACAAAGCATGAGAAATCAAGTAATTGAATAATTTAACAGCATCTTAACTTAAGCACAAACTAAACATTGTGCGGTAATTGGTTTTATCCACCCATTCATCCATGTTCCAAACCTAGTTAATCCAATCTTGGGGCAGATTATTATCACAGGGATAATAAAAAAACAACAACAAAACAATAAACAGGTGAGACAGCAGATGTTAAATGACTTCTTTCTTAAAGTTCTATTGGAATTATTAGAAGATCATCCAAAAAGCTATTTGGAGAATATATCAACCTCAATAGGTTTTAGTTTGAGATCAAGTAGGATAGTCCTGTGTTCCAAAAGCATCAGTAAATCCTTTTTTCGTGGTATCGGGTGTTATGATTTGAATTATTTTTAAAGATGAATGTCAGGTTATCGTCATAGTTACTGCTCACCGTGCTCCGGGACACCGTGTGCCAGCAAGAGGACAAAAAAAACAAATAAACCTGGCACAGGTGTAGCTTTTCACCTCCAATCCTGACGAGGTGTGAGGCTGCCAGCTAAGCCCCGGAGCATTTGACAGGTGGAATCCTCCAGTCTATTGTAGGTTGTGGTGTCTGTTGCAGAGGCAGCAAACTGTGCCTTTCTGAGGTCGTCCTGGGGCTAATCCCTCAAGCAGTTTCACAATCTACTGCTGTTTAACTCGTCAACTGAGGAGCAAGGGGATAATATGCTAAAACTGTACTTTAGTTCTCTCTCTTGCACACAAAAATATGAACTTTAGATGGACAACACAAAGGCATTTAATAGACCACACGCTGGGAGAGTTGGAATTCCAGACAACACGTTTCTGCGTTTGATGCTAACTTAAACAGTCAAGTGTGTGTGATTGTCAAATCACACACACACACTTGATACACTTCCACCTAGCTGACTAACCCCTCTTCCTCCTCCTGATGCTCCCACTAGCCTGTGGAGAGGATTAGAAAACAGTGATGGCTGCTGCACACCTGGAGACGATGACAGAGGGCGACTCGGTAATCAGAGACATAGAAAAGGGACAGAGGAGTAAAAGCTGAGAGAAAAAGGGGTTGAAGATGTAAGTGAGCAATGGGAAAAAAAATGAAATAAAGTGAGTCTCTGTGTGTTGTTGAGATTTTCACTTTCACTGCGCAAATCTGACATCAGTCCAGGAACAATTACACTCTAAGGACCTTGTATTCGTTCTCTGTGGTTGATTTTCAGTTAGCTTGAAAATCCCACGTCCCAAACCCAGTTATATCATACTATGATTTTGATTAAAAAGGTAATATTCTGGATTTGAGCATGAAGAAAAGTCAACCAAAAAGGGAAAAATAAAAAAATGAACTAAATGTGATTGCAATGGGATTTTTTTTTCAAGTCTTCTTTACATATCATGATGAAAATTGTATTTTTTTGCTGCAACAGTCAGGAAAATCACTTAGTGATAGTCCAATGCAACAGTTTTATGGTTTTCATTTGAATGATGAAACTATAATATTAGATTTCACTGAGCAGAGGTCAAGCTTGGGTTGTAACAAGCATTTTTGTGGCCAGATGTTGTCTAAAGCCGGATCTGTGGCTTTGGGATGCCATGCTCATCAGGTGCCAGTGTCATCACTCCAGGTCAAATCTGTGAGAAGCACGGTGCCAAATATGGAATAAATATCTTTTCTGTGTGAAACAATCAATGTCAATGTCAATGTCAAATTTATTTATATAGCACTTTAAAACAGGCATTGAACTGCACCAAAGTGCTGTACAATAGTGACAACAACACAAATGAATAAAACAAGGTATTAAACTAATTCAATTAAATGCCAAGGAATAAAAATGAGTTTTAAGAAGCGATTTAAAATGATCCAGGCTGTGGGCAGATCAGTGTCAATGAAACTATTTAATTCGGCAGATTTAAGAATCATTTGGCTGGTTTCCACCTTCCTGAATCGTCAGCTGGAATAACACAACGTTTGCAGGGACACACAGCAGGGCTTAAAATGTTTTCCATGAACATAATTCCACGGATATGATTTCTATGACACGTGTTCTTGGAAGATGTTTTTGGAGCCGGAACATTTTTGGTATCAATAAATCAGCTAAGGGGAGGCAAGCTCCCATTCCTTCAAATCCTTTAAAAGTGTGTTGTAAGAATGATGTTTTTACCCCCAGAAATCACGTGTTTTAATTGGTTGTGTTGTAAAGTTGCGGTCATTTTTTAAAAGGCTTTTTTAACCACAGTAAATGCAGCGCGCCAATATCTACAGGCCAGCGTCCAACGTGTGAGCAGGTCCAGTTCTTTGCTCCCTCTTGGCCAGATCAGCTCGTCTTTCTTGGGTTTGTGTTGCTTCTCTAAATGGCTTTTCTTACTAACAGACGATGCACATCAAAACCAGTGAACTGAATTTGCATTTGCGTCACAGGTTTGTCGAACGGTTTTTGGTCGGAGCACATGTTTGGGTGGTATGTCGGAGTTCATGAAGGATAGAAATGTGTTCAGAACCATTTTCGGCTACTTATTGGCGTCTGCCCAGCTGTGCAGGCAACACACTCAAACTTCTCTGAGCACGCTCTCATGCACACGCTATCAGCGGTCAGGTAGTCATGATTTTTTTGGGACCGTGGTGATGTCAGCGTGCCAAAATCCTGGCAGCGCATCGCTGGACTGAGCTCCAATTAAGTAGAGCTGTCTCCATTTCAACGCCTCGTTAGCCTAATTGGATTAAGGAAGAGCAAGCTTTTGATGGGCAGCTGGTTTTGGAGCGCTGTGGCAGCTAATCTGACAATTTGAGAAACTAAGTTCTGCAGCTTTACCGCCTGGATGTTGATGATCTGCAATTACTGCAAAGGAGGAGGTGGGGGGAACTAATGTGTGCCCATCAAGGTAAGTTTACTTTCCATCAAGTAGTTCTCTTTCTGCTTTTGTCCTGACAAAGGACGAAGATCAGACAACTGCAGTCACAATCTGATTAATTCATTAAGACCGACAATTAGGACACTATAATTATGAGTACTTTGGACTTTGTGCTAAATACTTTGGAGCTTCTAGATGAGATCTTAGGGACTGGGACAGTGTTAGTCATGGTATAGATTTAGTAAATCAGGGTATTGATTGTATAAAGCCTACTCCAACAGTCTGACATTTTGCATTAGGGAACACAGAGCATAAACAGCATTTTAATGTCACTGCCACATCAAATTCTATTTGTTTTTTACAGAACATTTAAATCCACTTATCTTAAATTGACGAGTTTTGGTGTGATTGAGACCTCTAGCACTGATACCAAATGGATCTTTAATGCCATTTATCGCTAAACTCCTGCTTCACAGTAAATAACCTGGTATTCACCTCATATTTTAAGTGAAACTCCCCTTTAAATGAATGCAAACATGACTCTAGATTAATCATTTGACAAATGAACAATGTGAGTTTCTGTTAAGTTGTTATCATTCTCAATTTTTTTTACAGAATCTCTACATAACAATAAATGGGGTGTGACATGAAGATTTTTAGAAGAAAATTAATAAAAACATGCAATAATTGAGCCAACCATGACTGAGGACTCCAGCCCATTTGGAGCCAGAGACCTGGCAGACAAGACCTGTGCTGGCAGGGAGGGGGGCGGGTCAAGTCTGGACCTGCTGATTCAGGGTTTCATTCTCAGTGGGTGCCAGACGGACCGGTTCAGGCCCGAATTAGACGAAACAAACCGAATGAAAGAGTCTTTGTTGCCTTCTGACACTGGACGAGACAATCGAACGGCATTACATAAGACGCTTCCTCTTATGCAATACGTTTTCTCTCAGTCTGATGTGATTTTGTTGGTTTACATGCACGTTATCTCTCTCTCTGCCAGCTCTGCCCGCTGGTCATCAGGATGCCTTCCAGCTCCTCTGGTGAAGGGTGTGGACGCTCGTAATGAGGAGAGTTTGGCTCGCCCGCTTGTGTGCGCATACATGTCGGACCCACTGTGGAAGCCATGGTGCTGTTAGACAGAGTTGGTGTGCCCCGCCTACCCCCCTTTTGTTTCACCCAGATCATTTTGAAAGGGAAGCCACTAAACCACCCCACACACCCGGGGATGCTTCGATTGGCCATGACAGTCTGTAAGGAGGATCCTGATTGGTTGTGACCTCCAGTCAGTTTGGTTAACCAGACTGTAGGAAGGGAGGGGAGGTTGGACAGTGGATGCAAAAAAAAAAGCTTACAGGCTCACGTAGAAACAACATGGGTGTCTAACAGGAGTTGATGGTAGATGTATCATAGAAACTACAAAATCTGTGATCCATGAATACATTACATTTATTCATTGTTGTATGTCCACACATACACACACACATATATATATATATATATATATATGTGTGTGTGTGTATATTGAGATAAATGTCTGATTTTGTTTCAAACAGTTTGAAAAAATGACTGTGCTTCTATTTGGGAAATAAATAAAAGAAGGCCCATGTTCATGATAGTTGTGTCATGGACTGAGCTGCACAATGAGCCATGAGTGTCATTATAGTTTGGACATAAAACACACAGGACAAGACGAGCAGTTTGAATAAACCAGCCACAAAAAAAGACGGGAAGCTGAAGGAATGGGATGAAGCGGCCAGAAAAAACTTCTCAAAGTCTTCTAAAAGATTTCAGCTTTAAACACCTGAACCTGAAGCAGCTACACTTTGTCTCCTCGTCTTTTCTTTTCTCCCGTACCCATGCTTGTTCTAATGAAGAGAAAACCAGGCGTCTCTGTCTTTGGCTCATTAACATTGACGTGATGCTGAAACGAGCAGCTGCTCCCTCTCTTCCATGTTTTTCCCTCTTTCGGTCCTGCTTTTTCAGTTCCTTTACACTCCTCTGCTCACACTTTTTCTCCGTGTCGTCCCTCTATCCTCTCGCCTCTTTTCCCATTCCCTCCTCTTCTCTTTATTTCTCATTTTCTGCTCTCTCTTTATTTGCTTTTTCTCCCCCCCTGTCACATAAATCCTTTCATTTCTGACTCCACAGGTGGTGGGATGGAGGAGAGATGCGTAGCCATGGAAACAGTGGCCTGGCTGGGGCTGATGCGGTGCTTCAAACTTAATAAGATCCTCAATCTTAGAGTTAGAAAACCCACGGACAGAAAAGGACACAAACAGACTGAATAATAACATGTTTATCTTTGAAGAAATGTGGTTTATGAGGTTGAAAAATGCGATATTATCCGTACATGTGCACATCAGAATGCACAGAAGATATTATTCTGCAGGCACAAACAGGCCTCTCTCTTTACATCTCAAGGGGAAAGCGACAGGTGTATGCATTATGCGCAAATTTACATTTTTGCAGTCTGCCCCCCTGCTCTGGAGTTTGAGCTTATTCAGTTAAAAGTATCCATGCATTCATTTGCACTCTTGCAGAAAAAATCCAGTAACAGCCTAACTTTGAAGTTGTTTTTAATCCTAATTAAAAACATGATGAAAATGAGGGAATTGTGCTTTTGATATGGATATGATTGTTTTCAATCAAGGCCTCAGCTACCACTGTGAAAAACCTCTTGGCACTGTTCAGACTTGAAGGATTATCCATTAAACACGTCTGCCGAATGTTCAATATTTTGACAAAAAGTTGGTCTTATCAGGTTACAACACAATTCTGAAGATACATGCGATCACAGAAGCAAATAGACTGACCACATATACTCTGCTTTTCAGAGGAGAAAGGCAAGAAAGTGTCATTAAACAGTCTAAATTATTGTTTTTTTATTATTGGATGAAATTATTCATATGATGTGCATTTGTAAAATAGGTAATTAGCTGGTAAATAGCTAGTCTAGTTTTTATTTCTGCCAAACAAATGATTAAAAGAAAACTAACCATACTCTGTCCATCACACAGCCCCCAATATGTTGATGCTCTTACATATTTACTGAAATTACTGTCATTTATTTACTTTAAGCTTGGACCAGATGCTATATTACATCAGACTTTAAAGAAAGAATTAAATGAAAATACTAATTTAACTACAACATATCCTCATTGACAATGATTTGATTTATTCGCCATATTTAGATCGACTTGCAGCCTCGTTTGATGACGAAGCTGCTTTTATAGTATCGGTATAAAATGAGAAACCCTCGGAGAAGGTAAAACAAGATTCACACAAAACACACTGTCTGATTATCTCCCTCTCTGCTCTCCGTGACAGGTGTGTGTGTGTTTCAGCTCACAAAGCGACGCGGTGGCCGGACTGCATGGCGATGTGGCAGTCTGCAGTGGAACGGCGAGCGCGTGCAGCCAGACGGGAGGAGGAAGGCTCGTGCATGAGCATGAACCCGATGACTCCCTTCACCAAGGACACACAGACTCACGCATGCACCTCCTACACTTTGCAAACGGGCTTTTGGGTACGCGCAGACACTCGACAGCGGCCTGTTTTGACGGAAAGGGGAAGGTGCAGGCCTACGCCTGAGCCAGAACGATGTGTTGTCGTGCCTTCCGCATCTTTTCAGAGCCTTTCTCTCGCATGCACCAACCCGCCCACTTCCTATTTAAGCACAGAAAACATGTAAATTGCCGTTCAAGGGCATCCAAAGTTGGAGAACAATGCCGACTCAGCACTGCCGACCGAGCCCACGCACTGTATCATCTGTGAGTTGGGAAGGGTTCAGAAAGCTCCCAATTACCGTTGGAACGCTCAGGAAAGTTTATCAGGGTTGTTTTATGACCTTCTCCTGTCTTAACTAAAAAAAAAACGGAAAGAAACTTCCGGAGGACAACCAGGCAAGCAGCTGCCACACCTGTCAGGGAGGCAAGAAAGAACGCCTGCATCCTGACAAGGACAACCACACCGAGAAGTGACACAGAAGGCCTGCTATTCGTTAGTGTTTGAGGCAAGGGAGTTATTGTGCGACAATTATGTTTATTCCTGTTTTTGTTTTAGCTGAAACACACATCTTTTATTCTTTACTTTCTGACTTCAATTTGCCGCACAAACTTTGAATGAAGCCAAGTGTGTATGACGTCCCCCCAAAATCGTCTGCCGTGCATTGGTTTGTGTCATAAGTATGTCCCCACACCGATGAGAGTGACAACACAGCTCCAGGAGCAGCCATTACGGAGCGTCGCCGGCTTGAACGGCTGGAGAAATGTCAGACGTGGGCGGCCGTTTATCGGCGTGGAACAAAGAGCAGGCGGTGCAGGTGTGGCATGCTAATCCTGCAGCACTTACTCAACTCTGCGTCCGTTTTCAGAGGGCGACACTGAGAGACGGGGGCCCCATTTGCGCGGGTGGGAGGGCCATTCAAATGAGACCGCACGGAGAGTAATTGTTTCTAAAAGATCAGGTCGCAAAACTGCGAGAGATTTTTTTCTGCGAGAAACAACTAAAAACGTCTAGGAAATATGCAGAAATGGTCTATTAAATGTGTAAAATGACACCATTATAAACCTTTTATGTGGTAAAATAAAATAAAACATTGCCTGTGATGTAAGCTTATCCAGCTGTTATTAAATGAACAAGTAGAGCGCACATCTGTTCACTGTTTATCTTCATTCCATTAAAAATGCAGCGCAGTGGGTCAAGTGTCCTGCCTCATTTTTAATATTATATATCAGCATGAAAGTTAGAGACACTGAGACACAGCTATTCTAATGTCAGGAAACCTCTTTTTTGAGAGTTTTGGGGGCTTTCAGATAATCATAAGCAGGCACCAACCTAATAGTGGCTGTTGTTAAGACTAACACCCCCTCACATAACAAGGGACTTTTATTACACTTCTGACAGATTTTAAACATAAAATCAAAGTCTATAAATTGCTCCTGATAGCCTGTATCATTTTTAGCAATGCACTTTTTTATGGATATCTAATAACAAAGATTCTCTATGACTGCAAGACAAACCTTCAGTGAGACAAATGAGCTTCTTTTTTATTTCACAAAAGACAAAACAGGATCCTTAAGCTGCCTTGTGCAGAAATAATTTATGTTATCCCTCGATTTATTGTGATCAGCACATCAAGAAAGCAGGCGTAAACTCTTAAAATCCTGATTTGGAAGACAAAAAATGTACAATGAGATCACTGAGATGATAACACCGTCGCCTACACCCTTTTCCTCGTTAACATGCCAGAACGAAGAACGCACGCGTTCAATAGCTGGATAAAATATCTGCATTCGCTGCCAGGCTTTTTCTATTTGTTCTCAAGTTTTCACATACAGATTTATCTTAATACAAAATAAATGTTTGGCGATTTGAAGGTGTTAAAGTCCAAATAGATGTGAAAGCCATGCGACATCTGTGTGGTTACTCGTGGACATTCTCACACCTCGTACCGGTTGGTCATTGTACATATTTACACATCCGTAATCACTGAGGGGGTTTTAAACTGGTTTGGACGGCAGATTTGTCAGCTCTACATATAGTTACTGAATTATTGGAGCAGAAAAACAAGAAGAAAAAAAGCTATGAGCGTCTTAGAAAGCAGCTGGGCTCTATTGAAAACCCATTTATGCACTAACAAGTAAAAAGAAGCTTCATTTCAATATGTTCTGACAAAAGATTTCACAATTAATTCATGAATTTGGATCATTTAGCTTGAGGTAATGGTTGAAATAGTGAAATAGTTGAGGACACAGAGCATTGTACAGTTGTATAATACTGTACATAATTTGAGAGGAGCGTAATCTTTTTTTCTCCCTTTTTTTTGTTTTTAAAGAGCACAAGGCACTTCAGGGAGTTTTTATTTTGAATCCAGTAACGCTATTGATCCTGGTTGCTCTTTATATCTTGTTCACATCTCTTTTCCTGCTTCAGGTTTTAGTTTCACAGAAATGAGCCAAGATGGGAATTGACATCTAATAAAGCTGAAGGCTAAAATACACAAATAAACTAAACAACGCTGCAGCATCTATGTGGGAAAGTGATGTGAGACGGGGATGTTGGCTCAGCCATCAGCAATCATCTTGAAATCAAACACACCACGCACACATAATGAATACATCACTAGGAATAATGATATCATCTTCAAATTAGAGCTGAGAGGGACAGACTACACCCATTGTTGGCAGCATTAGACACAAACACACACACACATTTATGTTTACGGGCAGCCCATTTTTGGACTAATGGGCTGAGGGCCATAGAACATGTTCGAAAACCCAACCGCTTCCTGAGCCTAATTAAATTCAGAGAGTGGGCCCGTTATGGCGGCGACATGAACACGCCAGTGTCAGTCAGAGTGTGTGGTTTCCATGGAAACCAGAAGAAGGAGGGTGAAGCGGAGCGCACAGCCGCCGCTCACGAACAACCAGAACTGACCGGGTACATTTCATGACAGTTGTTCCAGCATATTTTACTGTTTTTTTGGTTTTTGTTTTGTTTTTGTGCCATAAAAGGCCGGGACTGGGTCAGTGGAGTCATGGAGGGAGGATTTGGCTTAAAGATTAACCGGCAAAAAACATCAAAGAGAATATGTCAACCGGCAGATATGTGTCAGCAGGCCAGAGGAGGAGAGGGATTTAGATCTGTGCAGAAACAAACGGGCGCTGGACACCATTCCTCCAGCCGTCATCCACCCAGCCATCCACCTCGACCGCTCGTGGGGGGAGGGGACGGGGGGGGTGGAGACAGAGGAAGAAGGATTAAAAATCTCCGCCATAGATGGGAGATGAGTGAGTGTACTCTGGCTGTTGGGTCAGGGATGTTGGATTCGCTCATCCGAGCATCATTCGCAGATGTGGGGCAAGCTGCCGTCTCCACACTTCACCGGTGAAGCGAGGAGATGTGTGTGTGTGTGTGTGTGTGTGTGTGTGTGTGTGTGTGTGTGTGTGCGTGTGCCATGATGGGTGGGAGAGACGGAGGGGTTAGCCCAAGGTTGTCATCTGCACCAGATCTGCCAACCTCTCTTTGCTCTGCTCTACGGGGCACCTGAGTTTGGACTGACAGCCAAATCCTGGTTTAGCAACGACAAAAGACAAAAACGCACCTCAGGGAGAAACATTTCCCCTCCGATCTGACCGTCACGCAGTATTTTCTAATCCCAATCTCCTGCGTCCATGCCCACTTTCCCCAGTACAATTTTACCGATATACTTGAGCCCAAATGGAAATAATTCAGCAGATACTGAGTTGATGGCCCTGAACCAAAGAGTTTGGGTCAATTTTGGAATTCCCCTCCAGTTTGTGGGAGCAGCAAACACAGCTGTGATGGACCTTTTCAGGATTTTAGGTGTACAGATTCAGATTTCACGCGGGGCCACTGAAGGCAGTGGCGTGTTGTGAGATTAAACCGTGACGAATCACAACAGATCCAATAACAAGCCTAAACCCCGTTTCACGTCCGACTGTGTGGCTTTCCCCTCCGTGCCCATCCAGGAAAAGTCTGCCTCCCTCCACCATTATGCTAATCATGTGTTCATTTGGCTTTGAGCTTTAGAAGTGCTGGCAGGTAATTTTTTTTTACCTCCAGGCTTCCAGGCCTGCCTTACTGTAGTGGAGCTGCTTTCACCAGAAGGATCACATCTCAAGCTTTAAAGTTTAAGTCAAAGTGGAGTTCAACAATACGATGACAAATATGACGAAAAAGTATATGTATACATTTTTGTGTGACGAAAAAGGTGAAAAATCCCAAAACGGGAGTCTTTTCATTCGTGTTGCTGTATATATTTTCCAGTATGACGTCGGATTTGTGCACCAGTCAGCCGGTTTTAAAGGAAACACCAATGAATGACAAGATTGTGGTGAAAAATGTCAAACTTGTTCTCATTGTGAGACTTGTTAGATGCGTCGTTGGATGTTTGCTGATATTTGGTGATATTTTCCTGACATTTTGTTGTAGCAAGTCCTTTGTTTGTGTGCTTATGAGGGTTACGTAACCTATTCTGCATCTGGTTTGAAGTCCACTGAAATGATCAGTTTTTGAGTACAAGATGCAGAACAGAAGTGAACAGTGGAGGCAGGGAGGGGCAAAATGTGACCATATATTCTAAGTCCTACATGTAGAAGCTGTTTATATTATGTGGCATACCTGGGCTTGTCACATTATCAAATACTAAATGAGTGCCAAAACCGCCTCTATCTACTGTAATTCTGCATGGTCTACAATTTTGGAAGTGCCCCCTAGTGGAAACCTCTAACAATAGGGGGTAGAACCTCCTCGAGTCCCAGGCCTCTGCCTTACAAAAACAGAGACAAGCAACCTGATGTGGAAAACTGGAGCAGAGGTTGTGTAAAAATTCATAATTCGGTGAGCGAACGCTGGAGTTCACTCTGACAGGGAGATGACTCCACTTTGGACCTCACATTGAAACACAATGCAACCTTGTGGATTTAATCCAGCATTATAAAAAGATTGAGACAGATTATATTAGATTATAACGCCAGACTGATTTCATCTCATGCACGGCCCTGCATTTTTAATCTGAAAGCAGAGAGTGTAATGCATTTCGAACAAAGCAGAAGAATTGATAAGCTTTCTTTGCTTTTTTTTTATGTTTACCCTGCTGTTTTCATCCTCTCCGTGTATCAGAATGTCCATTTTGATCCCCTCATGAATTATTCATCAGGTCTCCTCGGCCCTAATCCTCGCCTTTGTGTGGCGGCAGAGATCCGGCCGACTGCGTCCACTGGATGCTGTCACTGCCACAAATCTACCGTCGGCCAATAAAATACCAGCAGTGGATCATTGTGCGACTGCATGCTTTAAGTGGTGATACAGTGACCTGATTTTACTGGGGTTCTAAAATGCTTCTCTCTTGCTGTATTGGTATTCCTTCAAAATGTTCCCTCCCCCCCCCCCCGATGCAATCTAGTGACTTAATGTCCATCTTGCTCAACACTGAGCTGACAATGGCCTTAATGAATATGTATTTTTTAACCAGTAAGTTTTTTTTTATTATTTGCCCCCAGTGGATTTACTATGCTGTATATTGGTAAGATTCTTAATAACACCTTTGCATGGTGTTATATCTAATGTGTGGGTTGGCACTGACCCTCCCTGTGGTGCTTATTGTTTTCACAGGAAAATTATAGCCTGGATTGTGGTTCTGTTGACCTAATTTCGGTTCACGCCGTTTTTCCTCCCTATATGGCATCCCTACCTCTTCATGGACAAAATCAGCCTTCAGTGGCTCATTTTTCCTCTTTCAAATTTCAGACAGGATGATATCAACACGCTCATTTAATCTATTTAAGACAAGCTAAATCGTTTTTTTTTTTCAAGACAGACTTGAATACATCATAGTCATTTTTAAATTTCTTTCAGGAGATTCAGCATTTTTCCCATCGGTGGTTCAGTAATATCAGTTTTGGGTAAAGTGCTTCCTAACCTACAATCTGAGCCTCACTGACCTCCTTTCGGTCTGCCCTGTGGGAGTGTGTGAGGGTACCCTGAGTCCACAGACAGGATGTGCTGCAGCAGCAAAAAAAACAAAATCTAACACCCAACGTGGATCTTATTCGGCCACTAAAGTGTGTTTCTTACCGTGCACCGACGGCGGGATCAGGTGCAGAAGAGCCAGGACGCACGAGAGCAGCGTTAGTCTCCAGCATCCCGCGCACGCGCTCGCCTCTTTCCCCTGCATCCTCGCTGTGCAATGGTAGCTTTAGACGGTCGCGTGAAGAAGAAAAAGAAGAACAAGAAGAAGAGTAGAGGAAAAAATCGAACCCCGGGTCTACAAGTGGCGGCAGCAGTTTTGGGAACGTTGCGCAGCGTAAAAATCCGGACAGGTGGGGATGTGGACAGTCTAGACTCCAGCCTCCGCGCGCCTCTCCTCCATAGCCGCCGGTTCACTCACTCACTCGGGTTCGGTTCAGCACAACCGAGGCGCGTCACGGCTCCATTGCCTCCAAAAAAAAAAAGCCTCCCAAAAAAGCAGGCGGTCCCGGGGAGGGTAGTTTTGAGGTTCGGCTGGGCACTTGGTGGCTGAGAGGGGAGACAAACGCACGGCGGTGTGCAGCGCGCTCGGCAGCCTTCTCATCATCTGAGGAGGAGAAAAAGGATTGTTGATGCGCCCCCTCCTCCTCCTCACCCCAAAGGACACCCCCCCTCCCCTCCTTCATCCCTCCTCCTTTTTCTCCCTCTCCCGATTTCCCAAGACGCTTCCCTATCCCGTCTTCCTCTCCCCATCCACCCTTTTCCCTAAAAACTTGACCCCAATTTCCCATCTCTTTGTTTTCCTCCTTTCCCTTTCCCACGCCATGCCTCAACTTTCCTCACCATCTTCCAAGACTTTTTTTTAATGCACTTTAGCTCATTTTTCCAGATAAATTCGTACCCATCCAAATGTTTACTTTTGTCCATATTTCCTTAACTCTTCTCCTCTGTTTCCTCCCCCAAACAGGAGAAGATAAAACGCTTCTCATTATTTCTTGATGTTCTGCAGCTGTTTCCCAGCTACTTTTCCAGTCTCCCTTTCTTTCTACAGTCATTTCTCATCTCGTGCTTTGGTTACTGTTTTTGGTGCCTTTTCTGTTTCATTGTGTGGAATTCTTCAACACTTTCTCCTCATTTGAAGTTTCAGAGAACTTGTTTTAATCGTCCCCAGATTGAAGTGTCCCTCCATTGTTTTTTTCTCTAGTTTTAGCCACGTTTCTACTTTCTAAAACATTGTTCATCCGTTCACTTTTTGGTTTTTATCTTTGATTTTCAGTCAGAAAAGATTAATCTTACCTCAGTTACTGTCATTACTGTCATGCTGAAGTGTTATTCCTTTTATGGCTCGCTTCTTTAAAAGAGTAGAATCCTCTCCTCCTGCTTTTTTCTCTTTTTTCCACGCCTGTCCCGTTTTTCCCAGCCCATTCTGTGACAAAAACTTCTCGTTCGCAGTTTCTCATCATCCCAGCTGATCCTCTCTCTCAGACTTCACCTTTTAATGTTACATTTCTTGACCCTTTTCCTCCTCTTTTTATGTCCCAAACCTCGTTGACCTCTTCCTCCTCCCTCTCTGCCTCCTTTTCTCTCTTTCTCAAATGTTTCATTCATCTGAAATGTTGGATCAATCAATCCATTTCAAAGCTCTTTCGCTACTCCTCCGTCACTATGGAGGGGGGGAGCAGCTTGGGTTGGTGTAAAATGAAACCAATAATGGCAGCAGCAATAAAAAAGTGATCATGATAATAATAGTAATAACAGTTTTTTTTTCCCCTTACAAAGCAACTGGCTTTGTTTAATGATGTGACACAGAGAAGGGAAACAAAAGGAGAGAAGTGGGCGGAGGGAGGCTGCAGAGGGTGTCTGGGTAAATAGGGGGATGCGCATGGTGATGAATGCCCAAGGGCCCCGGGGTAATGATGGTGGGGGGTCATGGGCATTCTTCCACACAAATAAAGCATAAAGGAGGGAAAGGGGCAGAGCAATGGGAGCTGTTTTGTGTGTGAGTGTTTGGGTAGGAAACATATGTGCAGCTGTTTGTGAAGGCAAACGGTTGTTTGTGTGTGTGTATGTGTGTGTGTGTGTGTGTGTGTATGTGTGTGTGTGTGTGTGTATGTGCATGTGGCTGCAGTGTCAGGCTATCAGATTCTTCTAATGAAATGTTTAGCGGCATAGAAAATGCAGTTATTGAATTGTGAAAAGTAGGTCAAGAGAACATGGTAGTGTTCTGTTTTCTGAATCACATCGCACAGTCCTACAGAAGCAGAAATGTTCAGGGTACATTATGTCAAATAAATAATACCCAAATAACAACAAACACAGGGTGGCTGATCTCCACAGGCTTTGTTCGTATGCATTCAGCCGTAAAGTGGAATTAAATGTATTATCCAATGTATTACTTAGCGGCTGTCCATTGTTATCATAAAATATATGTGTGCTGAAGCTGACTCATTAGCTTTTCACACATAACACGATGTGCTTGCATGTATTTGGGCTTGTTCGAGTCACGCAGACCAAGTGAAAACACACAGAAATGAAAGAAAAGCCTCACAGGGCTCTATCGCTTCTCATCACACCACATGCTAAAACTGTGTAGAATTCCCACTCTTTCAAGCTATTTGTTTTTTTCAATCTAATATATTGAAATCATCACAGACCAACACAACAGGAAATGGAACAGCTAAATCTATCACAAATGCTTTAAATGATACGTTTTAAAGCACATTAGTGCTGTTTTTATATGCCTTTTTCATTTGATTGGGAAAACTATGTAGAAATGTAATTAAAATCAATTTCTCAGTTAATTTCTCTTTGGCTATTTCTTAGCCCTAAGTAAGGTAAATGCCAAGTGCAAGGAAAAACATCAATTGGCCCGAAATTACATTTATTGTGTTTATCCTGATGGCCTTTAGTCATTTTTTATGAGACCATTTCATTTGGATCTTCAGTTTTAATTTAGTTTGAAAGGGTTTTGTTTGGGATGTGGCATTGCTATGATTTCCAGCAGGATTATTCACCAAGCAGACGCTACATTTTTTACGGCAAAGGATAATAAAACAGACATCCTGATAGATCCTGTGCAAGAATCCGTATGAGACACAGATGAGGATCTTTTATCATCGCAGGTTGAACTCACCAGAACAGCTCATGTGAACTTCGCTGCTTCCTGCATTTTGCCCAGTTTGGGCCTCAGAGGCTTCCCACCTCTCAGTCAGGGTTCTGTTTTTGTGACAACTGCTTCAGTCATATTAAATAGGGGACAGTGTTCATCAACACATGGATTAAGGCCACTCAATGCAACATGTGGAGCCCCCCACCCCCCAAATCCACAGCCCCTGATGCGATTCTAACTTCATATCACACCCTTACGTCACAACATAAGTAAAAGGTAAAACAGCACTGTGTTTTCTTTTCTTATTGCCTCTGAGACATGTAGTGCTGCTGTGGGGTATTTTTATCCTAAACATCTGTTTTAACGCGAACCGTCATGCTCCTCTGAGCTTCAGCAGCTTGTTTGACTTAAACAACACATATCTGGGAGTTTTTTAAAGCCTAACCTGATGTCCGAACCCAACCTGGAAACACACAGAGCAGAAAACCAAACAATCTTTCCATGTCTTTTTACATTAAAAACAACACTGGTTGTAATGGAAACTGGTCCTGGTTCTTATGTGTTTACATGCTACACCTAGCTTATGCAACGTGCTACGATTCATTGTGTTTAATGTCATGCTGGGCTTACACTCATTTCTGAGCTCAGCTGGGGAAGTTTGTCCTCAAAGCCTGGAAGAGAAATACTTCTAGAGTCCCTCTGGGACAAATTAGCATTTTTAACGGGAGCCGGATGCAAACCGGAGTAGATAAAAGATATTTACATCATTAGTGTATGTACCGCTGCTCATTAAACATAAATACGTTTCAGTGTGACTGCGAACAACAAACGAGAAGCTTCAGAAAGAAATGCTCCTCACAGGACTGTCTACGCACGTTTGTGCAGTGTCTGATGAGTTGTTGGCGGGAAAACCACCGAGTCGCTTTAGTTCTCCCGCTACGTTTTGGAGTAATAAGAAAGTCATCTCAGATGTCACATTGATATCATGATGTTTCCCACATTACATCTAAATATAAAATCAGTCGGAGAAAACGAAAGCTGATGTTGAGCCAGGGAAAAAGTTTAAAGAAAGGAATTCGGAAAGTATTAAATCAATTTTAAGCACCGGTTTTCTCTTCAGGATTCAGGTGCACCGTGCATCCACTTTGGTTACCAACAACAAGCGTTTGCTTACTAAAAGTTCATGATGTCCATTGAGAACACATCTCACAAAACACACTACTTCTATTAAAGTATAAAAACTATACTTCCTCACGGATTAGTTTCTTCCTTACTGTGGACAGTCATGATCCCATGTTTGCTTTAAGGAAAATATGAAGCGTAAAATATTGTTTTACAGTCTGGAATATCTTGAAATGACCGTGAATATGAGCACAATCACCGAATACAGAAAAATATTAGTGGGTGATTAATTCAGACAGAGATAATCCAAATCATGGAAGTTGTAATGTGTCATCTGGATCATCGACCCTAAGGAAGGGACAGTACTCCACATTCCTGATTCCACAGTGTCACCCTGAGTGAGTGACAAGCCAACGTGTTTCTTTTAACAACAAATGCGTTCAAGTATGATCAAACTATCCGCTGTTGCCCTCAGGTTCTGCTTCTTTTCACATCTTTACTGCCTTTAGAAACTTGATAATGGCATGAAGAGCGTAAAGTAAGTAGGCATAAAGTTCAGTTGACATATCAAACTCCCCCTCAGCTGGTAGACGTCTGACCCTTTGTGAGGTAAAAACTTGGTCATGGATCATGTGTTGAACTGGTTCCAGTTGTTGAAACATGCAGCACAGGAGGAAACGATTGCTGGCTGGTTCAATCTCAAATCTCAAATCTCCTCTGGGGCCAGGGTTCACCTTTTCCCCACATGTATACAGGTTCTCTCTGAGATCCTGGCTTCTTCCCCACCATGTTAGGTTTAATTGGTGAATCCTAATTGGCTACGTGTGTATTTTTGTCTCTGTTTTCCGCTGTGATGGACTGGCATCTTTCCAGAGAAGTGTCCTGCCTCTCGTTTGATGACAGCTGGAGCAGCCCCCCCCCCCCCCCCATCCTGAGCTGGAATAAGCCAGTAAAGCAGATGGATGGTCAAAGTGTGCCATGCTTTGCAGATAAGAGCCAAAAGAGTGACCGGCACTGTGATGCTACTCAAAGAGCGGACCACAAAAGTTTTCCATCAGACCAAAAAGACGAGTCGGGATAGATTTATTCAAATGTGCAGATGTATGCAATATTCTCGTAAAGTTACACATTTTCTGTTCGAGTTGAATCTGAAGCATAATCAGTGCAAAGCAAATTGGGAGAATGAACCGAACAAATCTCAAATCGGTTTAATTCATGAGTTCGGCCATCTGCGCAATGCTTTTTGAACAATACCGTATTATTGTGCACGTACGAACGCTGTGCGAGTCGAGAAAGACGACGAGACAAATGCAGGAGGGGGAGAAGGAGAGAGAGGGAAAGAGAAGGAGAGAAATCTCTGTGCACAAGCTTCCGTCACGCTGCGAACCCCTGGCCTACTTTAGCCTTTTGTATATTTGATGACATTTGCAAACAGTTTCCAGCAGACGTGCGCACGCACGGAGGCAGCCGTGCACACACGCCCGCACGCCGACGTTTGCCCTCATAAGTATGCACCAGAGCAGTGACATGGCGGCAATTAGGAGAAGCAAGAGTCTGCTTCTGGAATACGGGAAATGTCAGAACATTCTAGTATCGACAAACTGAAAGAGGAATTCGGCCTCTCTGCTCTACACATGTATACCTGTATGATGCGTGTCATTTCCAACATGCTACGCTAGCTGTCCAGATTCCAAACGGCCATTTCTGAATGAGTCCCCGCTGCAGCCCCAGTTTAAGGCGCCATCTGGTCCCCTTCTGTCACTGAGAGCGCTGATGTGGAGCCCAAGGCCTCACGGTTATTCTCAGGCCAAAGGCCGGACTTCTGCCGGTCTCCGGTCAGTTTTCCCCTCCCTTTTTTGTGTTAAAATGGTCTGTGTTTGTGGTTTTATGAGGTTTTTATGTATAGATAGATAGATAGATAGATAGATAGATAGATAGATAGATAGATA
>JABUIW010000019.1:65565-109017 GCA_013363375.1 Menidia beryllina | reverse complement strand
ATTGCTTTCCTTTGAAGCCACTTTACATACCATCATAAATACAAATCGTGTTTCGCGCTAGTTTAAAGTATCGATGTTGTGAAGGTTTTTCCAGGCGATGTATGAGACGATTAGGAGCGAGAAGCTTTTCTCTAAAACTGAGAGCATGTAGCGATGAAGACAGTGACGGGGAAAAAAAACCTTAACCGAGCAAACTGATTTTTCAGGGCTTAGATACAAACCTTCACTCAAAACGACCAAAGAGATAACATGAATTTGAGCTCTTTTGCTGCATTTAGCGACCATTTTCCAACAATCTACGCAATAAATTAATGCTGAAAATATAAACGCCACAACTACGGATGGTCTTCATTATTCTGTACATAACGTTTCCCTATAGATGATTATTTAAGATGCCTAATCTTAAGCCTATATATATGTCACTTTGTCCAACCGACGGTCCAAGCCTGACGATAGTGAATTACAGAACGGGATGGTGAAATGGGGGTTTCTGGTGTCAGAGCGGCTCCTGTATGGTTGCTGACCGACTTTAGCTCCAGCGGCCGAGGCCCGGGCCGACTTCAGACGGCTGCAGCATCACAGGACAGAGGGTCTGAGGACCGAACTACAGAAGGAAGGCTATTGCTGAGTTGAACGGTGGCTGAAAAGCAGGAAGTGAGGAGGAGAAGGAGGAGGAAGGGTCAGCGAGGTAAGCCGCACCAGGCAGAGGGGAGATTGGGGAGGGGCGTGGCTTATTCGCTACAGCATTGGAACCCGAGAGACTCCCTCCGGGTGAAGGCAGGGTGAGCGTCAGCAGGCGTTAAAATGTCCGCCTCAGTGCTTTGCGGCAGGCGGGAGCCTCCAGTGTTGGCCTCGGCTTAGCTTAGGCTTCCGGGAGCCAGTTACAGCGCTGTGGGCGCCACAGAGGGGCCGCCGGCGCCGCCTGCGCCTCCTAGAACCGCCGTCTCTTACCGACCGAATCAGATTTCGTTTGCCGGCGGGAACTTGACCTTTAACCTTTGCCCTGTAAAAGCGGACGCGCTTAGAATATTTCGCGGGCCTCCGCTGATTTAACAGACACGGTGAAATCCCGAGTGACGGACAGCTTTTGGGGAGGAGCATTTCGGAAAGGCGCAGGCCGGCGTCGCGCACACCCCTCTGTCCAACACGCACACACACATTCACAGGCTCACAGAACTACAGTGTATCGTTTAAAGAGGAGCGAGAGGTAGATGCTGGAGGAGCGTGAGGGCAGGCTGGGTCCTCCGACCGCTCTGCGTGTTGCAGCTCAGCACGCGCTGCACACCCCCCCGCTTGTCCGACTGGCCCCTCTCGTCTCACTAGCTCCCCCTAGTGTGTGTCTTGAGAGGGGAAAGAGTTACAGTGTCTTTTTTTTGTGTGTTTTTTTGTTTTTTAAAACGCCACTGGACAGAGAAAGAGGTTGGGACAGAATATTTTCTATGGGTTGTGTTCCGACTTCTGCTTGGGTTGTTTGTGCACAGGGTGGTTCTCCACACCCCCCCCCCCCCCCACCCCCCTTTGGCCCAACGGAGCGGGGAACCGCGCTTATTACGAGACAAGCCCCGCCGCTGTGCCCTGAGAGGAAACCTGCGTGTTTGTAAAGTTTGGGTCGCCTTTCTGCTGAACCCTCAGCGTGTGTGTGTCTGAGTGTGTGTTTGTTTGTTTGTGTTTGTGTGTGTCCGTCCTGTGATGGAGTTTTGTGGTGCTTTCGAATGTCGAGGGAGAAGAACTGAGCGAGTAGCAAAAGTCATCAAAAAGAGGGGCTGAAGTTCAGAGACAGAGTTAGCTTTGTGTGTGTGTGTGTGTGTGTGTGGACGCCTGTGCTTTTGTGTGTGGGCCTTAGTTGTCAGCCACTCGTCCACTTGGAGGAGCAGGAGGACCCACCGGAGCTGGAGGCATCGCCTCGGGCTGTGCAGGTGGGGGGCCCGGATCTGTGGAGTCATAGATGCCGCATTTAGAACAGGAGCGTCTCTCAGTCTAAATACACAAAGTGCAGCGGTTGTGGACACAAACAGAGGAGCTGTCTAGAGTCAGACAAAAGGCTGCTGGTTTCTGTTGACATGGAGGAATCAATGCAGCTGGGCACGCCGTGTGCGCTGATGCTAATGAGCTGCTGACATTCACAGGAAATACCAACTGTCGGTTTGGGGTAACTCTCGTATTTGTATTCCCAGAAAGCTTTATTTTTCTGGGGTTGTTTGTGGTGTAGACACTGGATTTTAAAGACATGCCCACAGTTTGGTGCGTTTGGATAATAAACACCAGCAGAAAAACTGAGCTACACGTTCACTCTGAAATCCAAACCGAAATCCAAATTTTACTTCTCAGTTTTGTTTTGTGGTGTTTTCTGTTAATTTATTTGTGTTGTACTTGCTGCTCTCTCTTTTTTTAATTGTCTATATACTTTTTTTATTTTATTTTTATTATTATTCACATTTTCTTGTACGGTAAGAAGGAAGGATGTGGGTTATTACTGATTTGTAGCATAATCTTGTAGGATTGGGGAGGGCTGGGGAAGGGAAGGGAATGAGGGGTTGTTTTTGTAAAAATGAAAAAAAATCATTTTCATTATTTTCATTGTTTGTACTTGACCTTGTCACATGAATAAAAACATTATAAAAAAAAATGAAATCCAAACTGAGGAATCCAATACTCACACATGCCGTTCGGGGCTCCGGGGTGGCGTGGGGGCATCATGGGGGGCATACCGCCTGGAGGGGGGCCGGCAGACGGGGGTCCCGACATCATACGGCCCGGCATGGGCTGCCCGGGTCCCATCGGTCCTGCAGCACGACAGCGGTCAGACGCACGGATCAGCCACATGGAGTCTAAGTTTACCCCTTAAAGGGCTCCTTTCCTCCCACCTGTCTGTCCCGGGTGGTGGGGGGCCATGGGGTGGTGGCCCATCGGGGGGTAACCGGGGTGCATGGCGGCGCCGGGCGGGGGCCCTCCGTGGTGCGGCGGGGGCGCTCCGTGGTGGGGAGGGGGGCCTCCGTGGTGTGGGGGGGGGTCCCCCGGGGTGCATCCCCGGCGGAGGGGGCCCGGGGTGGGGGCCTGAGCCAGGGGCCTGTCCCTGGGCCTGCGCTGCTGCGGCGGCGGCCGCGGCGGCGGCCTGCTGCTCCATCTGCTGCCTGGCCTTCATCTCGGCGTATTTGAGCTGCTCCATGTGGAAGGCCTGCCGCTCGGTCAGGAGCTGCTGCCGCTGGAGCTCCAGCTGCACACACACACACACGCACACACACGTCGGACACATCAAAAAGGGACTGAGTGAAGAGCCCCGTTCAAACTGACTACAGGAGGATTTAATCGCCCTCCGATGCCGAATGTGGCGTTTCACAGAGACAGTACCTGAACATAATCTCTGTTTTTACGTGCTAATGGCACCGTTAGGTTGATGTTCTCTTTCTTTTAAGGAAACAAACCTCTCCTGAAAGGTATTTTTGTTCTGAGTGAATTTGGGTGGACGGGCCCTTTAAGCTTTTGTGCAATCTGCATTCCTTTTTTTTTTTGCAGAACCCTGTCGTAACCCAAAGGTTGGGCGGGAGAGAGGGTTTCTGTCCCGTCCAGCCGAAGGAGCACAAACAGACTCCCGGAGCTTTAGTCTCGGTGTCAAACTGTCCCGCGTCGGGAGGATCTTTACAACCTCGCTGTTGAAAGGCTCGCGGCTGGCCGGGTTTCTCTCCCGTCCTCAGAAAGATTCTTTAATCGCTGTCTTCTTCACGCAGAGCTTGCAGCTGTGAGACTGGGCTGCGCTCCCGACGCCGCCAACATGAAAACACAGTTTTACACCCTCGCTGGCATCTCCAGGGATCGTCCCGGGCAGGACACACACACACACACACACACACACACAGGGACAGCCACACACGGACACACACACCCTGGCAGAGTCGCTCATGCTGGCAGGCAACAGTTTAAACTGCATCGCCTCACAACTGTTTTGCTCTGGAAAATATTCTGCCTGCAGCTTGGCTTCCTTTTAAAAGAATTCATGCTGTGTCTGGGCTTCGGTTTGAGGAAGACTTGGGACAATATGGGCAGCGGCTTGTTGATTGGGAACATCTGCTGATGGACTATAATATTTACCAGCCTCTCAATCAATACAATGGCCCCAAAACGCATCACTCTTTGTCTTTAGTCTTCAAACGTTCCTCAAATGTATGAAATCATCTAATTGGACGATTCTGTTAGGAAAAGGTGTGTTCTGCAGTTTAAAAGGTCAACAGAGGAAACAAACATCTTCTTGTACTGTTCAGAAAGTGAAAGCTGCCCTTCGAGGGGTTCATTTTGAAGTGATTTTGAGCATCAGGTCTTCTAAGCCTATCAAAAAGTCAGACATCTTGTTCAGATTGCTTCAAATTTCTTTCATTTTAAAAAAACAAGTGGAACTTTTATATTATTGTTACTGGTTCAACTAAATACTACAGCAGACTATAGACCCTTTAACCATGTTTCTTTTTCTGAGGTGCAAAGCAGAAAAGATAACAGAGACAGCTACAGAAATATTAGGCTTCAAAAGAAATGCTTTAAAGTGCTTAGACGTTTCCCTGCTTCGACACACTTGATTCAAATGTAACGTCAGCAGTGGTGTGTAGAATTTAATCTTTCAAAGACGTCTGTTTAATCTGAATCAGATTTGTTGAAGCAGGGAAGCATGTGTAACCTGCAGGAGTTTTTTTTCTAATTCCTCTGCCTCTCTGCAACTTACCGCTTCCTTCTCTCGGTCCATGATGGTCTCGAGCTCCTCGAAGTGCCTCAGCTTGATCTCCAGCTTCTTCATCTGGGTCTCCACCAGCAGAGCGACCAGAGACTTGATCTTCCTCTCCTCAACTGCTGCCAAGTGCTGCGGGGAAAGAAGAAACACACATCCTCAGATGTTGTCATGTACTCTAGATTTCCTGCTTTCTGGCCCACGTGCACTCAGGTGTGTGGTTCACAGAGGAAACCCGGAACACCGCTGATGGCAGAATAATAAAAGCTGTGTGCGGGGGTCTCACTTTAGCCTTGGTGGCAGCAGACGCCAGAGCAGCAGCAGCCGCCGTAGCGATGTTCCCCTCTCCGATGTCATGTTCCAGCTTCTTCCTCTTCTCCTCTCCTTCTTCTGTAGCTGCTTTCTCTTCTTTGTCTTTCTCCTGCTCTGATGACGTCTCCATAGCATCCTCCTTTTCTTTGTCTTAGAGCACAAAGAAGTCCAAAACATGTGTAAGAATCATCTTTTGTTGTGCATGTTTCAAAGAGAGAATACTGAAAAGCGTTTCCTCTTCTGTGGCCTCCTTCCGGTCACTCTTTGATTACCTGCTGGAGATGCCTTTGCCTCGCCTGCGTCCTCATTCTCCTCTTCACGCTCCGACGCCTCCGTTCCCTCTTTCTTCACCTTTTCTGTCGCTTCCGTCTTGTCGCTCTTCTCTGCAGACTCGCTGGGTTTCTCGGCCTCGTCCTTCAGCTCGGCCTGAGCGATGAGAACAAAGACAGACGAGAGTCATGATGTGATGAGTTTAATCTCAACTCTGTTCACGTCAGTGTGATTTAGATAAGTAATGGATAATAATGAAGTCACACTATCAACTTCTCAGCAGACATGATTTGAATTTTGAAAATGACTGACCTGCAAGTGACAAGCGCAACATGTAAATGGGCAGAAATTAACACCTCGTCGAAGAAAAACAGAGTGAACTTTAATGTTCTTGCTGCAGGTTTTGAGTTTCCATACATATTTGTTGCATGGTTGTTTTTGAGGTATAGTTTAAATGTGACTGGTAATCAGATTTTTTCCCCCAGCCACCTATGAAACTGATCAGGGTTTTAAAAGCGTTCAGTTTTAAACTAAACTGAAAGCAAACAGAAAGTCAAACCTATGGGAATCTAGAGGAAATTCAGGGGGTGTCCCACCTTATCAGCCTGCTGGGAGTCTGTGTCCGTGTCCATCTTTTCTGGCTCTGTGGTTTCTGCAAGTGGAAAGAGTTCAGAGTTATCCACATAGAAAATGAATAAAAACTGATTAGCAGGGAGCAGGGACACTTCATGTTTCTGGTACAACAGAATGCCAGATTTACTGAGACAAACAGCAAAAGACTGACTGAGCTGAAAGTATTTTAACAGAACAGGAAAACGAGGGAGAGAGCGCACGCGTGACCGGATGAGCACGGCGGGATCAACCGTGTCATGGGAGCACCTGAGTGTATGTAAAGGGCCTGGATATTGATTGTGTGTCAGGCGAGTCTTTCAGCCTAAGCGAGGCATGGAACACATTCCAGCCTATTGATCGTTTTGTTGGCTCATTAATTCAGGGAAAGCGTGCACGTGCAGTGTAAACAGTGAAAGTCGGTTTTCCAGAAAGCACCAAGTAAAATCGAGAGAGAGAGCCACAAGCACGTTGGGCGGTGACCCAGTTTTCTGTTCCCTCTCCACCCACCCCCCCGTCCCATCTGCCACTGTTGTTTTAATCCACTGGTTACCACAGCAGTATAAACACACACCAATATCTCTGCATTGCTCAGTGCCTGCTGCTAAAAACCGCTGCACATCTCCCTCAAATGGCACGAGAGAGAGGGATCATCCCTGCTGATAGTCTGGTTTAGAAAACGATTTGAAGAAAAAAACAAAACAAAAGAAAAATCAAGGCTTTATCTATTCCTGCTTAAGCTTTGACATATTTCCACGCATGATGTGAAAAAACCAGGAGCATCTCCAAGCCTCTCAGCTTGGTAAGAAGCTGATCTGCTGCCCTCTGGTGGCTGCAACAGGCACTAACCTAGCAGACCTATCCTAACAAAGGCTGAATTCCAACTCCAGTGAGGCGGTTCACCCCTGAAATTGTTTCGAGGTGGTACAGGTCAGATTAATATGAAATCTTAGGATGGACGTAAACAACTGAACATTCCAGATTTTTATTTCCATTTTGTGATCTGATTTTTTTTCACCTTTTCCATAGCTAAAAAATGCTTTAAGATGTCAGAAAGTACTTCAGGATGAATTGCAGACTCATCTCAAAGATTACAGCTTAAAATTGGAAAGTTAGCTGCAGATGTTCACCAAACTCCAGGATGATAAACAAATAAATCAAAACAAAAAAAAAAGCAGCGAATCCCTGACTCACCGGTCTTTTCTGGCTCCTCTGGGGCTGTTCCGGCGATGCCGCTGCTCTCCAGGCCGAAGGTGGGGTCCACTTTGCCTGTGCTCCTGGCCGCCTCCTGCACCTTCTTCACGTGGGCCTCGACCAGCTCAGCCGGCACCTCCTCGCGCACACGGGAGAACTCCTCTGAAAACACACCGTACTCTCACTTTGAGATCTGCTCATGAGATGATCAAAAACTGGACTGAACAGGCAGCGGAGACCAACTCTATCTGTTCACAATCTGAAGAAAAGTGTGACTTCAGAATTTACCTCAATTTAAGACTTTAAATGATACATGCTTTTGGAACCATGTACGCTCACTTAACAACAGTTGCACATCTCTTATCATTTACGAAGAGAGCTAAATCCAGTAACTTTTCATCTAGTTGCATGTAAATTTTTATACATGTGCTTTTGCATTCAGCTGAATTTACATGGTATTGTGTTGGTTTTCTTTTTTTCTTTCTTCGTCTCTTCATTTCCAAACTAAATCAAATGGAATACATGAACGCATTACAATAAAATGAACTCAAATCTCATCAAGTCTTAATCCTTTTCCTTTTCTCTGTCTTGTTCTCACCTAAGGCTGCCTTGGCGGCGGCGGACGCCACTCTGGGGTCCACTACAGAGGCCAGGAAGGCTACTGTGCTCATGACGGGGTTCCCAGACTGGCTGAAGGGTATGGGCTGGTAGGCCAAAGGACCCAGGGAAGCCTCGGAGCTCTCCAGGTAAGGATCCTCAATGGGCAGCCGCAGGAAGTGCAGGATACACTCGTCCTGAGTGCGCGAACCAACGTGCTCCGACACTTTGTTCCAGTCATCTTTGTACATCTCCAGGGCCTTGGAGGTGGGAGGGGACACAAGTTAGCTTTAATTAGATTTCTATTTCTGTTATAAAGATTGCAGGGCTGTAAGAAGCATGCAAGATGATGAAAAATGACCGAAGGGGTGGGAGCATGCTCACCTCCAGCAGCAGGAGGGTCTCCTGCTCGGTCCAGTCCCTGGTGGTGGGGACAGCTTTACCCTGCTGTAAAAATCGAAGAACCGCAGAATCACATAAGGTTACCCAAGTTATTAGACGACAGGAGTACTGTCCTGTTCAGGATGCTGAAGCAGCCGTACGCTCACCTTGGCATTTTTCTTGTAGAGGTCGGGGCGGAGGCCGAAATTCTGCAGGTCGATGGGTTTGTCTTTGCCTTTGTCTGCAAAGTTGGCCATCTGCTGTGGAGGTGGAATCTGCGGGGATCGGACAGGGGACACGTCCATCACACAGACTGTTTCCTAACACACCGCCTCGCCTAACTCTGGTTGCTCACACAATTCAAACTGAGTTTCGTCATTGTCATGCCAAAGACAGATGGAATGCATTTTCATAGTGCTTATTTTCTCATGTTCATATAACGAAAAAAGCTGTATGAAAAACAGAATCAAGGTCAATAGTGCAACTTTATCAAGTTAAGTTGTATTATATTCTTAGGCGAGTTGAAGAAGTCCCTCTTTAATATACATCTAGTTAAGTGAATTTCTCACTGGCTGGCCTATTGGAAAAACAAAAGACCATTTAAGAATGTGGTATTTTGTCAACTCTAACAACAAGCCATTAAAATCTTAAAACATTAAATTTTAGTCAGACCCTTTTTTATTCTGGCGTCACATGCGTCTTCTAAACAAACTACCACCGAGCCCACCAGCATGTGCATTATTTAGGTAAATTCTTCCTCTTTCTTCCTTACCGGTGGTGGTCTGTGGTTGAGGGGCATGAGGCCGGAGGGCGTGTCGGCCAGCACAGTGAAGTGGGGGGTGGGTGGAGGGCCCATGGGCAATGGGCGGCTGTCGGCATCCACCTGGTAGTTCACCAAGCCCCACTGCTCCAGGAACGCGTGGACCCTGACAACGATAAAACTCTCTCTTCAGATTGCAGACTTTGCTTGTTAAGTAGTTTCCCCCCCCCCCATTTTATTTGTTTCGTCATCACGGTTACTGGTGTCGTTTCCAAAGCTTTTCAGGGTGAAACTCTGGATGGGGAAATAACAGATGTGGCTAGCGGAAGGATCACCTCATGATGGCGCAGACGTCCCCGGTCAGGTTCCTGCGGCAGGAGGTGGAGGTGAGGTACTCCTGAGGGTTTAGCCGATATGTGTCGATCATGAAGTTTCGGTAGGCCAGGTATCTGTTTAGGAGTTGACAGGAACTGTGTGAGTGGGATTCTGGGACCACCCAGAACACAAAAATCCTGCACGTGTCTGTTGGTGGGTGCTCACATTTCTGGAGTTTTCGACTTGTTCTTTCCATTGAAGAACTCAGGGAGGGCTCTTCTCTCAATCTCATGAATGCTAAAAAGATATAAATCGTAATCAAAAACGGACAGCTCGAAATATAATTTGCCATCAAGAGTATTTTCTAGTCTCTTTATCTCAGGAGGAACAAACAGAACAGAGAAATTCAGATATGCGTGATGGAAACGCACCAGTTGTAGTCAAACCACGCCGCGTAGCTGGGGATGATGATGTGGTGCGTCTGCTCTGTCACGTTGTCCTCGCTGGCGTCCATCAGCCGGTTGATTTCTCCTTTGCTTTGGTCCTCGTCGTCCTGCGCAGGGACAGAGAAATCCACGCAGATGTGATACGACACACCAACGGATGGACACGACGTTCAAAATGGTCCAACTACCAGTTTCTTAATATTGTCAAATTTTTCAAGCCAAAATAAACATAAAATGACATCTTCTCCATTTTATTATTTCTTTTTTTTTTTCTAAAGGTCAGGTCACCAGGACCCGCCCACAAAAAATGAAATCCCTGAAACAGGATTTTGGCTTATGCAGAAGGTGGACAAATTGACCAATGAAAAAAAACAGCAGTTGAGTGTGCAGTTATAGCTTTTCTTTGAGCCTCATGAACATTAAACTGAAAGGTAAATTCAAAGGAACATGCAAGAAAACTTTATCCGATGTTTCTGGACTATTTGTCTTAGGACCCACATAGTTCTAAGGAATAAATGCATGAATGTTCATAATGTTTTACCTTTCCACCCGACATGACAGAATCATCCTCCATGTCATCTGGAAGCAAAAGAAAAAAAAAAGCTTTGAGCTGACATCCATCTAATTAAAAAACATCTGAAGTTAAATCTTCCCTTTCAGATTATCATTACACAAGTAAGCATACAAATCAAGTTAAAGATACAAACCCAGGTCTGCCACATTCCCTCCTTTGATCGGAGTATTCTCACTGTCTTTCTTTGAATTTGCTGTGCAAAGAGAGAGAAAGATGGACCAAGCAAAACACTGAATGCCAGAAAAACTGTTTAAAGACAGTATCTTTGAACCGAAGGCAAAGAGGCATGAACCAAAAAACAGAGCATTGAAAGAGAGTGTCTATGAACGCGCTCGGGGTGGAGGGGTAAGTGGGACATTACAAATGGGACTCCTCCCAAAGAAAGCCCTTTAGTGGGATGTTTGATCGGTTTGTGAGAGAATTGGATAAGATATTTGCATATTTCTGACTTTTCTCCCTGATGCTGGGTGGATCTCCTCATCATTCTGCAGAGTAAAAATAACCGTACGGGAGGAGGAGCACAGTGATTTGAGGAAAGGAAGAAAAAAGAAAAGTAGGACAAAGAGTGTTACGGAATAAATTAGAGGGGAAAATACTGATGTGCAAGTATGCAAGCCTGAAAATCGAGTCTTCATCACATAATGTATGAAAGAAAATGATAGAATGGACGATGAAAGGTAATACTCTTAATATAAAGGTGGCTGTAAATAGATGCACACAAAAGAAAACATCAGTAATCAACATGCTTATTTAAAAAAAGGAACGAAAAAAAGCATGTCCAAACAACCAGACAAGCACACCGGTAGTCTGATCAGAGGGTACAAAATGACCATAACTCAGCCGTTTATGGATCAATTAGCCATGTCTGTACAGAAGTGAGGGTTAAAGTTAGAGATACTGTCCCAGATGTGCTGGGAAAAAAGATGTTTTACACAGACTGGAGGGTATTTTATCACTGTAGCCGCTTCATATTTACATTAACAACTGTAAAAATAAGAAACAAACTCCAAAACATGCAACTATGTCCTGATGTCCAGTGAGACAGTCAGAATAATGACCCAATGTAATCTTTTCTGGTGCCGCTTTCTTTGACTCTGCTGGAAAACATCACTGAGAAAAAGAAAATTTCTTATGAAGCCTGCAGGGGGGGGCGCAGTCACATGCAAATGCATGCAGCAATCCAACTGCCTCATCCCAAACTAAGTCAGTTGTGAGGAAAACCTGGAGGGCTTTTAGAATCTGAATAATCGTATTTAATAATTCGGTTTGAAGTGCTTGTAACAGCAGAAACCTGGAAATGACCCGATCCCAAGGCCGAATAGTTGCCATTCATTACAAAACTGTGATTTCAGCAATATGTCGACAGAGTGACCCAAAGTTAAGAGCATTTCTCGCATCCCGTTTGATCCCACCCTGCAACACACACCATTCTTAGACATGCTGCCCTCCTCCATGCTGGCACCGGCTGAAGAGTCATCCAAGTCCTTGGTCATGTCCTCCTCCGTGTCCTCCTCTTCTCCCCTGTGGCTGCGTCTCTTCCAGTGAATGCCCGGGTTCCTGGGAAAAGGGCAACAGGGACAGGGCGACTTCAAACAAGCTGGAAACTATTCAGGTTCAACGATTCCCAGACAGAAAGCCAAACGACTTCTCCTTTCTCTCCGTCTAGATTTAAAAATAAATAAGAATCCCCCCTCCCTCCCCTTTAAGTTAGGCTGACGGTTTGTGACGTAGATTTGAACCACAGAAACAGGTTTCTCACCCTTTCTTTCCTCCCTTCTTGCGGGACTCGGCAGGCGTGCTGGGGGGCGAGGGGGAGCGTCTCCTCTTCTTGCCGGCGGAGTTGGCCTTGCGCTCCTTGCGATCGGGTGTACGGGAAGACTGATCAGACAAACCCCGTGCAGCGCAGGGAGCGAGGGATGGAGGATGAGAGAAAGAGCCGCAGAATGAGAGGATGGAACGGTTGCACACACTAGGAGGGGAAGCGGCGGGAGAATGACTGCAGGGAGGGGGGAAGGATGCCTTGGTGGGGGTGGGGGGGTGGACGAGACAACCAGGGTTCACTGTCCTGTCTGCTTCAAAGTGGCGTCACAGTTTTGTGGTCGCTCACCCACTTTGTGTCTTTATTTAGTTTTTTAACCAAAACTACTGAGCAAACCTATTAGGTGTTAACACAAATGATGAGGAGGAACAGGAACCCTGAAATTCATCAGGAGACAGTGAGAGCAAAGGTTTGAAGAGGGTGAGCAAAAGTGAAGCCAAATGTGGACGAAGGAGGACAAACAAAGCACAAACCACAAAAGCAAAGACACACACACACACACACACACACACACACACACACACACACAAACATGCAGCAAAAACTTGCAAAAGAATCTCAGGCCCAAAAGAAACAAGTCAATCAAGCATTCATTCAGCACACAACGAGGAACCAGTGTTTGAGCAGATTTAGACTTGCTTTGTCTCTTAGATGCAATAATTGGGAAATCGGCTTTTTTAACCCTTGTGTATCCTTCCAGGGGTTATTAATGCCATGATGATCATGAATGACCCCTGGAGGACACGCCTGTTTAGGGTTTCCTGATGGAGCGGAGCCAAAGCGGCACAAACACCTACCTCTTCCTCCTTGGGGAAGATCCTCTGTCGGAAGCTGAATGGCTTCTTGCTCTCGTCCACCTCATAGTCCTCCTCGTTCATCCACTCATTGAAGGCATCTGTGTCTAAAACCCACTTGGCATGAACCTGGATGGGAGAAGGATAACGTTGTTTCGTTGTTTATTTCTGGTAAGTGGCCTATATGATAGTCATTCATCTTCACTGCAGGTTTTCCCTAATTCCCGAATGTCAAAACCTCAAAACCAAAAATACCTGAAGCTGAGATTCAAAGTATTTCGCTCTTAAAGAAAAATGTGTCGGCATATTTTGAATGGCATGGCTGAGTTACAAATCCAGGAAAATGTGAATAGCCCCACCTTCCAGGGTCTGTCAGAGCTGGGAGGGTCCTCCACATCTCCATCCACCTCACTGATCGATACCCAGGTGTCATAGCTAAAAGGATGAAACGACAGAATCGAACAATGAAAGGGTGCACAGTCTAAAACCCTCCCCGCTAAGAACATAAGACCACGTATTACTATCTAAATGAATGAACTGCATCTGTGGAGCGTATCTGGATTGCCTCTCGGCTCACCTGTCGGGATGGAGGCCCCAGTGAACCAGCACCTGCTTGTCTTTCCTCATGACGGGACGCAGCCACTCCTCTGCAAACACACACAGGGCCTCAGCGTTACTATTGTCAACACCTGTCTCTATGCTCTACACAAAACTGTTTGTCCTGTCATTGCTTTGTGATGATAGGTCAACATGTTATTTTTGGTGGTTCTCAGAACCTCAGAACGTTTATGTGAGTAAACGTTTATGAGTAACTCATAATTCACAAAGAACTCCTACCAACCTTCATCTTGCTGGGACAGAGAGGGATAAATATGGTGGGTGGCCTTTGATTTATCCTCGGTGATCGAGCCCTGAAGGGCACACACATTAAAAGTGAATAAAGACAGAGACAGCAGCATTAGACGGTCCTCCGACTGATACGACCTTTGAGGAAAGCTCACCTGGTGCCTTTTGACGATGTCTTTGAGCTTACTGGCCTGTTTCTGCTCAATGTCCGACGACAGAAAGACGATCGGTCGAGTCAGACAGTTATTCTGCAATCGCACAAACACTGGTTAGAACTCGTCTTTAGAGGTATAGTTTGATTTTCGTGAGCAGAAAAGTCTAACTCCTACCTGAACCAGGTTCTTCTCCACATTTAAGAACATTTCCACGTTCCTGTCCATCCGGGAAGGATTCTGTAGGTCGAACCTTCGCCTGAGGGTGATAATAAAAGATCAACTTTATTGATCCCCAGGGAAATTGTTCAGATACAAGACAAAGACTAAATTTAAAACAATCACAAACGATTGAAATTGAAAGTGTCTCAAGAGCAGAACCAGTCAACCCATGTAACCTCAATTTTTTCCAAACCACTATCAGCTAAACTACTACAAGCATCTAGCAAGAGATGACAAAAAGTCTACTGATTCACAATCTACATGTACTGGAAATCAACTCACCACCCCTGCTCGCTTTTAAACTTGTACACAGAGCCCAAGATGTGACACAGAGCTCCCCCAGCCTTAAAATCCAGGAAACATTTTGCCTAAAAAGAACAAGAATGCAAAGGTCAGGTACAGCTAAAACGATTGCTTTCATCTTGGGGAGTTTGGAGGGTGTGCTCACGGGCAGCTTGGTAAGAGCAGGATTGTTGACCCTCCGTCCAAATGCATCCTCCTGGAACTGCAGCAACTGGACCACCAGGCCTCCCAGAGACTTGCTGGAGGGGGAGTCATTCTGGACGTACTGTGATCAGTCGGAGATAAAAGCATTGATTAGCACACGTCGGTGACACACTACAGCTGATCAATGCACATGTTATACGTTTCAGTCTATATTCCAAATGATTGATGATACTTTACAGAAGAGATAGCTTAAAAGTTTCCAATTAAGCCTCAAAATGCATGCATATCTTCATGTTAAACCTCTTGAACTGCCCTGAGGTACTGAATCTCAAAATAAGAATACTCATATCATTCTAAATTATTTTCCTCATAATCACATCTTCAGTTTTATTTGTACCCAATGAGAGGTCATGTTTTGCAAAGATTTCATTTGGTTATCCAAGGACACTTGAGAAGAAGTCTTGAAAAAAACATATTCTATTTTTTATTTGTATTATGTTCTACAGACTGAAGTGTGTTCATTCATTATCTGTTAAGTGGAGAGGCACATCTCTAAATATACGAACACACAAACAAGATCAACTACATGGACAAATAAATCAAAATTAAACCATTTGAGAAACTGTTTAAATCAACAGGTCTGGCACTTTTGTAGCCTTGGACACATTTCCACAGGAAGCGATAAACTTCCTTACAAAAAATGAAAAGGCTGATGTTGAGGTCTGTTTTATTCCTGTTTTAATCCACACATATTCAATTGGATCTTTTCATTCAAACTTTTTTTAGTTTCTGTCTTTTAAGCTGTGAGCAGTCCATGGCTGGTTGTGGGTTTGAGCATGAGAGGAAGACTCTTTGTTTGGGGAAGTTAGTGGGCGAGTCAAGTTGGAGCCTGGCATGCTTCTGTGTTGACAAATCCCATCAGAGTGCTCTTCTACACAACTTCTACGTTATCTTAAATATGCACATACACTTATTTGACGATCGGTCGAACGAAATAAGACCATTTATCATCTGCTAGAGGAGGAAGGCAGGTTGGCTTCTGCAGGCTGTCCCGTGACTTTACCCTACATTTTTGGGGCCTGCTCTTAAACCGATTGGACATTTCGCTCAATGCTTGAAAATAAGCTAAATTACAAATGTTGTTATTAATACAACTTCAACAATTATTGCACCATTCAACGTCCGCTCTTTTGCAAACATCACCGCACAGTGTGGTGTTACTAGCGATAATTGCTAAACGGTTAGCGAGCTAATGGTGGGCTAGCTAATTGACAAACAGCTTCAAGGCAATGCATTCAGACTTTGTTGGAGTTGCGGTAGATTATACACAAGCACACCCAACTGCACACCGGGTAGGTTGAAAGGCACTGGTGATGAACAGTTAAGACCCGGGATCTAGATAGCACTAGCGGCCTCACGCTAACTGCAAACCAGCGCTCCATTGTGCTAGCGAGACGCGGGCCTTCATAGAAATCAATGGGGACCTAGCTCACCTTCTTGTAGTGCTTCCCAATCCACAGTCGCACTGTCTCCAGTTGGGATATCGTGTCTGAGCTTTCCCAAAATTTCGTAGAAGGTCCTCCGTCTTTCTTTCGTCCTACTGCGGTACTAACGCCGGCTTGGCCGGTGGCTGGTCCGCCAGAGCCCGCTCCGCCCGCCGCTGTCGCTGTCGTCGCCATTGTGTTTAGCTCGTTGCGTTGTCTTTCTCCTCCACGGCGTCCCTCACCGTGCAAGTTTTCGAATGATATTGCGCAGCCGCAGATGTGTAGAGATCGTTCAAGTCTCGCGAGAGTTGATATTGATAATCTCATGGGTAATGTAGGCATGGGATTGTTTTTTTCTTTGGGCTTTCTTTATTAATTAAATCTATTACTGACCAGGAATCTTAGCAAAGCATTGCAATAAATAGTTTTTTATTTCAGTTGTAAACACCTTCAACCATTTTAAATGTAACTTTTTAATCAAGGTGTGTTAACACAGGTTGTTTTGGTTTTGAAAAATATTTTCTATGTCTCACATGCTGGAAAAAAATGTGCATAATCGCAACTGTCCATCCATCCATCCATTTTCTGAACCGCTTATTCAAAAATGGGGTAGCGGGGGGACTCAAACCTACCCCTAACTTCAATGAGTGAGAGGTGGGGTACACCCTGGACAGTCGGCCGGTCCATCGCAGGGCCACACAGAGACCCACAACCACGCACACTCCTCAACTATCCATTTAAATAATTTAATAATGTACAGCAACAGAGCAGCAAATGAGAATTTTAAAAAGATCATTAAAGTGGTCAGTAATTAAAGCAGCTTTAATACGTCCATCTAGTCCCACAGAAATATTTACCATTTTATGGATCTCTGCCAGTGCTACTAACAATACTCAATGAACAATATATTTCATTCTGTTTTATCCTATAACATTTACACGAATATCAAGCCTCACCTTTCCTGCTAACCATAAAGTTTATGTACAGCATGAGTAATCATTTAAAGCTTGATATCACACCAGGAACAGAGTTTTACTGTTTAATCACTT
Source organism: Menidia beryllina (assembly GCA_013363375.1). Lineage (NCBI taxonomy): Eukaryota > Metazoa > Chordata > Actinopteri > Atheriniformes > Atherinopsidae > Menidia > Menidia beryllina. Next base: position 92,035 of record JABUIW010000019.1, on the reverse strand, counting down.
ATTGGAAACCTCAGCAGGAAATATGAGCATATTTACTCTGGTAACTCATTGTAAATGGTACACAACACAAATGGAGGAACTAAAAACTATAAACGGTAATAATCATTTCAAACTTTTCGCTCCTTGCTTGAGTTAGATTTGAGTTAAGAAATTTGTTGTTTTTTTTTCCCTGTGATTTTGTTTTCAGTCGTATCGACCAGTGACCTGGTTTCATACGTTTTATGGTTTGTAGATAAAGTGGACATGGAGTTTTGGACCACGGGAGAAAAATATCCTCCACTTCCTGACCTGATTAAATTGCTGAACTGACCTGTATGCAGCACGTGTGATGATAAGAAGCCCATATAAATGCTTCTCTTAAATAGTGGCTCCTCATTTTACTCTGAGCATATTTCACAAGGTAAGGTACGTGCTTCTCCTATTCAGAAACAACGTTTTGCTGATGTTTCTCTCTTTTGTATCGTGCACTGAAAATTGATTTTGAAATATGTTTTGATTCTTTCCTCATTTCAGGGGACTGTTTGTGGGTCAAATCTTCTGTTTTTGTGGCTGTCTGTTGTGTGAACCAGAACAATGAAACCTTATTCAGTCCTGCTTTTGCTGTTCTTTATGGGGTCAGTCTCAGCTTCTAAATATCGTAAGTATATGTCAAACATTAACAGAGATATTTTTAGAAAAATGCTTAATTAAAGGACATGAATTTATTGTTTTTTATTGTATGGTTGCAGTTAAAATTAATGGTGTTGTTATGACTAAATGGCTCCACTGATTCTCAGCTTGAATGTGTGTATTTACATGTTAAATAAATTCTCACATTTTTTTAAACTGATTCTCTTCACAGGTAACCTGGCCCTGTTTGGGAGAGCAACTCAGTCACATCAATGGAACAGTGCCCTTCTTCATGCCTCAAATGCTATTGATGGAAATCGTGATTCCCATCAAGCAACAGCATCATGTTCATCAACAATCCAACAAACCAACCCCTGGTGGAGGGTGGACCTGTTGGGGTCCTACATCATTACCTCCATCCATGTCACCAACAGAGGAGACTGCTGTGCAGGATACATCAATGGCGCTGAAATTCATGTTGGTAACTCTCTACGAGAAAACGGCGTCGTAAACCCAGTGTGAGTAAGCTTTACTTGTTACAACAACGGTGACTTTTACGAGATGAGATGAAGTTTGCACCATCTCCTCCTTCAAATCACACCATTTGGGTCTCATAGGAAGAACATTAAATTGAACTTTAAATTGGACCAGGTCCAGGTAATGTCCTCCTGAGGGGAAATGAAAGCAAACCTCTCTGTATTTTGTCTCTGTTTTAGGGTTGCTGTGATTCCTTCCATCCCACTTGGGAGAACTTTAGCTATAACCTTATCCACAGAGGTGCGGGGTCGTTACGTGGTTGTAGTCCTGCCTGGTTCCGGAAGAATCCTGACCTTCTGTGAAGTGGAAGTCTATGGTTACCCTGTCCCAACTGGTGAGACCTGCACTGAGTCTCATCAGAAACAGAAACATTGCTTGTTAGATTATAGAGACGGCTGCCTCCTAAAGCTAACCTGGATGAACTCGAATGCATCAAACATCTTCTGATAGTTTCTTTAATGTATGGAATGGACATCAGCGTTTTGCACGTGGCCTAGCTGAAATTCTCAAATGTGTTGGTCTGTGGCAGGGAACCTGGCTGTTTATGGAAAAGCTTCCCAGTCGTCAGTGCACAGTGGAGGCGTTGCTTACTATGCTATCGATGGGAACCGCAACAGCTTCTGGGCCGAGGATTCTTGCAGCCTCACAGCGAACGACTTCTACCCCTGGTGGCGGCTGGACCTGGGCAGCACCCATAAGGTGTTTTCTGTAAACATAACCAACTGTGCAGACGATGCACACAAACTGTTCATCAATGGAGCCGAAATTCGAATTGGAAATTCTCCAAAAAACAATGGAAACCTCAATCCAAGGTAGTCCATGTTCCACTTATGTAAAAACTCTCCTCAGTAAACTGAGTTAATTACTGTAAGTTTAAGACTAACTCACAGGATCAGTTTGTCACGTCTCTTTCGTCTATCAGAGAAGCCCCTGAAGGTTTCATCCTTTCCGTGTTCCCCTCACAGGTGTGCGGTGATCTCAGGAATTCCGGCAGGCTTCACTCAAAGCTTCCAGTGCAACGGGATGGACGGCCGGTACGTCAACATTGCCATTCCTGGAAGAGTCCAGCATCTGTGCCTGGCTGAGGTGGAGGTGTACGGCTCCAGACTGGACTGAGTCACAGGACTGAGCGCGGAAAATGTTCCGCCTCGAAGACTCCAAGTGGTCAGAATGATTGTGTCCAAATGAATTCAAACGCTGAACTGTGGTGTGGGCAGCTGCACTTACACAACTGCCACCACTAGAGATCAGAAAAACCTCACAACTGGCTCAATGAGTGCCTGACCGAAGCAAAGGTTAGCAGTTGAATCCAGTCTTTATTCTGAAATATGTGAATTTGGCAAATTGGGTAAAACAACACCTTTCAGTTAGTAGTAATACAGATAAATAATTAATAGGAGATATATATTCATTTAAAATGGCAGGTCAAAAGTCGCCAGATGTCTTGTTTCTACTCTAGGTTTTGCAATGAGCTGTTTAGTTTGATAAGTGCATGCTTGTTTTGGCCAGTTATTGCAACATACGCTGTAGCTGAGAGTCCTCTGCAGGGCTGTGAGAAAAGCTGCCGTCCAATGCTCAGCGTTTCTGCTGTTTGTTTGCACTGATGTGATTTTGTTTTAAAGCTGTGTTGACTTTGGTTCAACTGTGTAGATTTCTCATAAGAAAATAGAAAAGTTGATTAAGCATATCATCCTTTCTAAAAAATAAATAAACAGACATGACAAAAAAGTAGTTGATCTTCTTTAATTAACTCCCTCATCATTAGTTCCACTTTAGTGAATTGCTTAATTTATTTTGGTTTTTAACCACCCAATATCCTGCTCAGTTAAAATGGAACAGCGCCTGTTAACAGTCTTAATACATTTAGCCACATTTTTATTCAGTACGTGTATAAACCATTAATAAACTTGTACTTGCAGCACATTTCTAGTCAAACTGACCACTCAAAGCGCTTTTCACTACATGCCATTTAACCACTGGCAGACCAGTGGAGGCACCCAGAAGCAACTTGGGGTTGACTGCCTTGCCCAAGGGCTCGTGGACATGAGGCCTGGTGGAACGTGGAGTAGAACCGACCCTCTGATCAGTGGCAACAGCAGCAGGCTGCACAGTTTGGACCTAAATGTAGCTGTGCTCCTCATCGCTGTAGCAGTAAGCGTCCTGTTCTATTGGACCGGAAAGAAAAGGAACGTGTTAAACTCAAGAAGATAATCAGATGTGTCAGATTTGTAGGAGGGTGCGAGTGAGAAAGTTGAAGCCACACATTTTCAGAAGAAGCTGTTTTCTCCGCCTGCCTGTTGATAAAGTGTCCGGGTAATGAGAGCTCCAAATAATTCAACGTAATAACCCACTAAAACTCACCGGTGGGTTTCCAAACTGGACACGAGTTGATGGAAAGTGAGAAAAGCCTTTAAAGTCGCTCAGGTTTTCCTCTATGTTCTCATCTCTGCGGGACAGATCGACTTTAAAGGAAAGAAAAAAGTCTGAATTTGGTTTGTCAGATCCACATTCACGACAGGGACAGGGCAGTGGTGCTCATGGGACTTTTTTTATTTTCGTAAATACAGACAAAATAGATACTATAAAAACATCTGAAACATAACTGGGCCTGCAACGCAAATGCTCTGTACACGTCAAAGTGTTTGGAGAATCGAACAACCGTGGCCGTCCTTCAAACTACTAACAAGGTTGCTGCACAGTGAGGCTTCACGCGGGAACAAAGAGAGTCAGAAACGATTTGTTCGACGCTCGCTCAGGCACGTTTTTTCATTCCGTCTCACAAGTACTTTAAGGTAAAAATTCAAAGCAAACCAACAACATCGCATGGAACATTTGGCCGGATGGTGAATAATTTTCCGGCCGTTTGTGGTACAGTGAAGGAGAAAATCTGAAAAGTAATGGCCGTCTCTTCAATATGCCGCAGAGGCTTAAAAAAAAAAAAAAAAAGTCTGGCTCTCCAAAAACACATCTTCCTTGTTTTTGTGGATTCTTTCTTATGCTTTTCTGTGATCTCTGGTTATCTGCAGTTTTTTTTTTAACTGTATTCAAATAAGTAGTTAAGTCACTTCCTGGAAACTTCCTGTAATGTTCAAAAGTCTTGAGCAATGGTTCTCTGGCCTTTATAAAAGATCTACTTTTGGCTCCTTTTCAGCTCATTTTCAATCCTTGAACTGGACCATTTTCAGAGGAGAGTTGTTCCTTTTGATACACCACTTAACACTTATTCAAACACAAAAGAAGGCACTTAACTAACAGGATAAACCACTTTTCTATCTATAAAGAACAGACAGACTAGCAAAGAACACATTTTGTCCACATTTTTTCTATTTCTGCATTGTTGAACTATTTCCCCAATGAGGGACTAATAAAGGATTCATCTATTCTTTTACTGGAATTTTATCATTACTATCAAGCGGGCAGATATGGCTGAAAAGAGAAGATGGTCAGTGGCTCTTTTAAAAAATAAAACCAGTCAGACCCAGTTGCTGGGAAAAAACAACAACAAAAAAGGCTTTGTTTACAGCTTTGTTTGGCTGGAAACACAAAAGCTAAAATGACCCCACCTGTAACGAGACTCAAAGCACTGAACTCAGAACCAGGAAGTGACACGAAGAGCACGACAATTTGGAAACTTTTTACACGCGAGAGCCACAACTTTAAGTCTGAGACGCAGACCCCCTGTTCAGACCTGGTGCTACAGGGATCCTGAACGGTCTGAGGCCCTCTGAGGGACCACCTGCTGGTCTTAAGTATGACTGACGGAGACCCTCCCGCTCGCCTTTTTATCTCCATTTCTGCACCGACTGCAAAAAACAAAGCAGCTGTCTGCCACAGAACGGCGGAGCTGCCTTTTAATGGGCGGACTCCATTCCCTGCTACATGTTTGTGAGTTGTGAGCGGCTCGGCTCACTCAGGATGCACCGTTACACCAAATGTGAACAGGCTCATAGAGATCAGTGATTTCCTGACAGATAGGTGGCTGCTATTTACCCCTTAGTGGCTAATTTTCACTAAATGTCACTGGATAAACATCATCAAACACTTATGCTCTAAAAGGAGTGCGTATCCTTAAGATTGTACATCAGTGTCAGAGCTCTGCGGCTTGGATTGGCTGTTACAGGGCTCACGGCTTTCTGTCGATCATCTTTTATGTGCTACAGTATTCTGGAAATGCAGCTTTAATAACAAAACTTCCTTTGGCAATAAAGAACAATTCAAGAAGCACAAAGAATCTACAAAGAATGCTTGAACATTTGACAAATCAACCCTTTTTAGTTGGATCAGGGCAGTCTGAATAAACCCTGTTTTGTTTTGGCCATTAAAAACTTGTATGTATAAGTAGGAAGAGCGGCTTTTCTTTCTCTCTCTCAGGTGAAATTCCATTAAAACCTTTCTGAATACATTCAGCCTAAATAACACTGTACGATATGAATCAGATTTGAAAAGCTTCCAAAAACAGGGCAGAATCTTCCACCTATGAGTCCGAAGATCCAAAAAAGAAATAAAACAAATAAATTATAAAAATAGTACCACAGAAAAATCTTTTCACTGTGCATATCTATAGAAGAAGTCCGCAGCTGTCGGCTTTGCAAAGGCTATTGCTTCACAGTAAAGTGGACATCTGTGATTGGTCCAAAAAGACAAAGTGGACTTCTGAAGTAACTAACATCACAGTAAAAAGTAACACTGATGGATGAACTGCATCCTTTGGAACAGGGCATTAGAAACAGAAACGATCCACTAGACTAAAAGAGAGGCAATGACACCGTTTTGGCTTCAGCTGGGAACTGACCGGGGTCAGAGGCTCACAGGGAGGCAGCAAAACCAACAGCTGCTCACATTTTGTCAGCTGTGAGGACACAGCCGTGGTCAGGCTCATGGCGTGTGGTTTGCGGTGTAAAACGAGTGGGGGGGGCAACCGGAAAGAAGTGTTAGGAAGTACAACCCTGGTGAAGTCCAGTGGGTCCAGGGATGTTATCTGAGATCTTTAGAGGCTTTAGACACTCTGAGAACTTTGTAAATGTCATTGAAAAAGACCGTGGTGAAGTGGGGCCGTGAGTTCCTGGACATTTGGGTGCAGAGGGGGGTTTTACCCACGTTTTGCGGGTCTTCGATGTCCCAGATCTCCGGCATGCTGCAGCCAGGCCTAGAAGACAGAACAGAATGAGGGGGCCGGACGGAAGACCGTTTTTGCTTTCTGCGCGGTAGCCCTAACAAGCCGGTACCTGGTTCGCCTGGTGCACCAGGAGTCCTCCAGGATGAAGTAGTCCACTCCCAGCTGTCCCAGGTTCCGCTTCACGGCTTCTCCGGACATCCGGCTGTACATGGAGTACACCAGCTTGGTTCTCTCCCTGCAAAGAACAGAGTGCTTTCACAGTTTGAAATCTCAAAAGATAGACTTTCAGATTACGACTTAGCAGGTGTGGAGACTTCTAAAACATTCAGCAAGTATACCATTTACAGAAAAGATTATAAACCTTTCTACCAGCTGTTTAAAAAAAAAAACCAACATGTTTTTCCATGGGTCAACTCTGCACGATGGGCCTGAACACAGAAGACATAGAAGAAACACACAAAGTGCTGCAGGTGGGACATCCGTTTCTTATGTTTTGCAATCCAAACAGAAATAAGATTGAGCACAAATGACTTTTCCGTACTGAGAACAACTAGGGGCGCCGGTTTGTCCAGAGATGAAACCTTCTGCAGATCTTTCCTGACAGGAGCGGTGCTGAGGAAGAGCCTCAATTTGGAGGCCTGAGTCTTTTTTTCTTATTTTGTGTCTTTCTTCACAATAAAACACAACGCACAGAATGCGGCAAAGCTGACCTGAGACCTGCGTCCTCGTAGTGGGGGTGGTTGACGATGGGTCGACCGGTGGAAAGCTTCACGCTGGCCATGGTGGGCATTGCTCCAGCGAACACGGAATCTGGGCCAAACATGCACAAAACAAAAGATCAGCAGGGCAGCCAACACTAATGCATCTTTAGGTAGTAGATACTTTGTCTAATAAAACCACAGAGAGTTTTATTTAGTTATCAGAACAACATACACGAGTCAGTCTAAAGTTATTTGTAAGACGATTAGACTGTTGTTTGCATTCCCAGAAAAACTAAACTAGCATTTAAAGTCTCAAATGCGATGAGTTTAAATAGTTTTGCTAAAAAGGGTTAGGGTTAGGGTTAATCTGTAGTGATTACAGATAAAGGGGACATTTATTTAGGGAACATTTGAGTGACACTGTGGGCGAGCTCATGTACCAGGACGGGTGTTTTCCTGGATCCAGTCCAGCAGCTCCTCCTGCGGCAGGTTGCTGAACTCTCCGATGATCGCCCACTGGGCCTGCAGGTTGGCCACGCCCTGTACGGCCATCATGGCCAGGAGCGCAAACACCACCATCTGATGCTTCAGCTTCTCCCCGATCCAACCAAACAGCTGACAAAAGCAGGACGAGAGAGCATCGCCATTTAATCAAACCCGTCAACAAGTAATTAAGACCGCTTGTAGGGTTTTAGGACCCGGTTGGAGACAAGAAACACACCTGTTTCGAGCACACCAGTGATGCCATGATGCACATGTGGGGCGTCAGGAAGAGCTTCAGACGCATGATGAGAATGGCGAGGAGCGCAAACGCCACCAGCTGCAGGCTGTGGTACACCAGCTGTGGAAGCAAATGGAAACAAGGATTTCTATAAGTCCCTTCAGACCAGTTTCCCTTCCACACACTCATACGGCACTTTTTTATGTAAAAATGTCCTCTGAAAGCATCCTGCACAGCCTAAAACCTTCTGCGAGCCTTTCTGATTGGGTCGCTCCAACTCTAATGCTCAGAGAAAAGCTGAATGTAAATTAGACAGGATGTGTCTGTGTGTGTGCACTTAATGAAAATGGATTTTTACTTAGGCAAAGTGATTCTGCTCAAATGTCAATTTACTGCTAAAATGTAATATACTGAGTAAAGGGGCTGGCAAAAACAAACCCACATTCCTTTTTTGCTCAGTATTTTCATTTTGTTTTGGCAATCCTAGCAGCACGTACTCCCAAAATCTTAAGACTGGGAGAGAAACTACATGAATTGGAATGAACCACGTCACTCACTCCATGCTGGATTCATGTTACATGACCTGAACTCAAATCCAAAGAATTTAAATCCATGTTCGCAGTCCTGTGATGATATTATGAGATGTGTCCTTTTGTCAAAAAGCTGTCAAACTGAACAGTGGCAAACTTTCATCAAAAAGGGATTTAAAAAAAAGTAGAAAAGCAGGGTTAGAGTGTCGCTCTCTCAGACATATGGAGACATTAAAGTTATTATTTGAGAAATCTGCTGCTGGTGGATGAACATCTGAGCACTTTTCTGCCCAGGGAAAAAGCTGAGTTTAAAGAAAATGACAGAAAGCAGCTGGCAGTAATCTGTTTAAAAGGAACCAGGATGGGATTTAACAGCAGAAGAGAAACTGCCTTTCATTTCTTCACAATGGGAAGACGGAGGGAAAGCCCTCTGGAGTAAAGGCACCAAGCAGGCGTCCCGTAGAAAAATATCAATAAACCACATTTAAAAAGTGAGCAGTGCTGTAAAAAAAAAACAATAAAAAGGATACCAAACACTTTTTCTCACCTCTCCTTTAGCTGCTATTTCAGCCCTGCAACACAGAGCACATTACGAGTAAAACATCTACCCACACTTGTGGAAATATACATTACACCGATCAGCCGTAACATTATGACCAACTGCTTCTGCTCTGACCAGCCAAGTTTTGCTCAAACCGCATCTGAAAGTGTACTTGGATCTTAAAGGATCCTTTTGAACCTGTGGGGATCTTCATGTGTAGGGGCTCATCTCCACAGATTCTGTCAGATCCCATCAGATAAACATTGTGAGAGTTTGGGGAACATCTCAGGCTCTTTAACACCCTTTGTTAACCCATCCTAAGCTGTTCTTTCCTGGCTCTGTGCTGTCCCTCTGAAGTAAGCTGTGCCTCCATACTGTACAGAGGTACCACTACTGATCCAGGTTTTCCCAGTAGAACGCAAGATTGAGGGGTGCTGCTCGCTGTATCTATTAGCGGTCATAATGTTATGGCTCATATTTTTCAATACATTACTGAATTATAGGAAGGGTAACCTCACCCCACAGATTCATCAACCTCATCAGTCTTTGTAAAGCCGTTCCCTCCATGCTTCAGGGTCTGGACTATATCCTGGACAGTCTGAGGAGGACAATTGGTTACACAAAATGGAGTAGTCCTTCTTTCTGTCGTGTTTCCAGCTCCGCAACACAGAATTTTTGTATGTGAAGATCTTCCTAAAGAGGTCCTTGCTCAGGCTCTGCCTGCTGAACTCTGCCAAATCGATTAATGCATCCTCAGCTCAGCGTGGGTGAGGCATAAAAAGATTACGCTAAAGAAAGAGCCGTTCCTAAAATATTTCTCACTGAGGTTTTGAAATACATTTATTACACAGGAAACAGGAATAAGCCTCTGCTCTTCTTTTGCCTGAAAACTCATCGTATGCATCAGCACCAACCAAGCAAGATAAAGTCCAGCTATTTAGGGCCACTTTTCCACTTCTGGCATGTCATTCACATTTTCCTGGTCAAATAGAGCACACGTTGATAACAGAGACATGCTCACTTCACCGGACTACGAGACTCACCTTTCCAACAATGACAGCAACTACCAACAAGATGACAGGAAGTAGCAACGTTCTCAGGTAACGAACCGGTGTCTGAGGGCGGGGGGAGGCAGGGACATGGGGAGAAAAGATGAGGTCGTTACCACATGAGGTTTAAGAGGGAAAAAAAAAAAAAAACATTCACAGAATCCATCACAAACCATTCTACATTCATACGGCTCCTGTCTCACAGGATGAAAAGAATAAATTCAATTAAAAAAAGACAGATAATAAGGACACTAATTCACTTTTTAAGTAAAAGTTTAAAGTGTTAACAGGAAAAATTAAACATATAACAGGACAACATAAAAGTCTTTTGAGTCATTTTTCCTTTTTGATAAAAAAGGTCAGTGCTTTCAGCTAACATTAATCAAATTCTGAAATCATTGCTTCGTTCCCGTCAAACGGAGAAGTGCTGCTCACAGCAGAAGAATCGTGCCACGCTGTGGGGCCAAACCTCTGCTCGTAATGAGCTGCCAGGTTTTCCTGTCAGGTCGTTGTTTCCTGTCAGCAAAGCTCTGGTTTAAATCTACACTCAGACACACAGCAGCAGGGATTTTGACGTTTCTGACATTTAGAGGAAAAAAAAAGAACAGGGAGCAGAGTGGTGTTTTGATGAGATGTTTACACTGAACCGCCTCGGACTTGCATGTGATCAGAAAGGGCTTCAGCCTGCAGAGTTACTGGGATGAGACATCACCAGTTAGCAGATTACAGATCAATGTCAGCTCTGCCTGAAACACAGAAAAGCTACCTCAAACTCCATGAAGTCAAACTCAGCGGCGCACGTGTACATGAGCGTGTGGAAGTCTTGGTAGCTTGTGAATTTGGACTTGATCAATCCACTGATGTGAGCCTGAAACAGAGAAACATTATGGACTGAAAACAGCATCAAACACATTATTTTCACATGACTGATTGCTATTCTGTTTGTAAATTACTTTAAAGTTCTTGTTTGTGAGACAATTCCATTGTAAACGTGTGTCTTTTGTAATACAAACTCAATTACTCAATCTACAGCAAATTTAACATCCACACATTCAATCCAGCCTTTACCAGTCCAAGATATTCTATAACTTTTAAATCCTTATAAAGTCCTTCTTTTATGCAATTACTCGGTGTATTGGTAGGCATAAAGTTACAGTAGCTTACATCATCAGATGCACCGAGGACGGTAGAGAGCATAAATTTGAGTAGAACTGTGGAGACAACCCAAGCCAGCCCCTGCATCGCCTGTGGAGTAATAAGAGAAACACACATTTATTTACCTCAGTCTATTCTTATATTGAAGGTATTTGACATTAGATAAATTTCTAAAGATGTTCTTATCGTAAAAAAAAACCCACTGAACTTTCTAAGCATCTTCATTTACTGATTATCAATGACGATAAGTGGATATTTTTTCCCAGCATTTACATGCCATTAACAGGATAAACACATTGTCAATTCACAACTTTAAAACAGAAAGTGCAAAAAAGTTCTACATGCTTTAGTATATGATGACATGATATGAAAGCTAAAAAAGAAACAACTACATTCTTCATACCCAGATGACGAGACCAGGTTTGAACACTTGAATAAATCGATCCCTCAAAGCAATGATGACCTAAAGGAAAATAAAGCATAGAAAATCGCACTCCTCAAAACAAGCATCTCCACTGTTTCTCAGCAACACATTTACTGTTTAGGACTTGTTTAAGACCACGGGTATGTACGAGGGAGGCCACAGTCAAACTCACCCAGATGGATACGAGTGAGGAGGCGTAGAAAGAAGTCAGAAGCATGGAGTTACCAAACATCAGGACGAAGCAGACGCCCAGAGTGACCTGAAGGAGAGATGTTAGTCATTACAACCCTGCTATGTGCTCACTGAGGACCGCGCAGAGCCGCCATTCCTGCAGCTCCATGACCCGTCTGCAGAATTACAAACAACTGAGCATGGGACTGACAGTTATCCGCGGCTCAGCCAGCCTCTGTGGTTTCCCAGCACGCTCACAGACAGCTGACTGCTTCTAACCCCTCTGCCTCAGCAAAGGGAGAGGGTGGTCTGAGATATCCGCATTAGACATCAATAATACATATAACAAACGCATTAAACTGTGAATTTACAGCCATGAGCACAACATAATCCAATTCAGTGAAGTCTTAATACCTAATCCCAGTGTGCAGCCGAACACTGAATTACTCTGCATTATGGAAACACTGTACGGACCAATAGTCACGCTGCACTTCTGCAGCAGCCTGGAGGTTTTTGAAAATGACCAAAGAACACCTCTCCATGCTTAAAAGAGGTGCGGACGTGAACCCTTCTGCTTCAATGCGGCGAGGGACATAACAGAGGAATTTCTTTCAACTGCGGTAAAACACCGAGGAGGCATCACTAAGTAGCTCTTACATTATGCTAATGGGCTGCTGTTTGGTGGAGGAATGTGTTTTAGAACAGGGACACTGGATGAAAAACATCTCTACAAAGACACATGAAAAAAAACAAGGAATTTTCACTTGGACCTCCTCTGTGAATTAACAGAGAATAACTATAATATGTGGCTACTTTGAAAGCCTAGAGTCTGTGGCTGATAAAGACTTGTACTAGACTAAAACTTTAGGTTATTGGGAGCAGTTGGTGGGGTGAGGTCATAACAATAAATTAGCAAAAAGCACTGAGAGACCACAAACCGGGTACCTTCTGGTTATTGTGAAACATTTAATGATGTAGCCAAAGTCAATTATTTTTCTCCGTTTCAAGCTAGTGTGTTTTTATTTTTCAAGGCTCTTCAGTAAGGCTGTATGATATATAAAATGTTAACTGTAATCTGTAATATGAATGTCACAACAATAGTTGAAGCTATAAATCAAATAGCATTGATGCATTAATGAGCGCTGCATTCCAATTAGAGGAAGCTGGGCCAAATACAAATACATACATATATTCAATACAATATTTAATTATAAGTAGTAGTAGACACAGCACCCAAGAGTTGTGTTCCCGGTCTTTTCTTAAACACACTCATCTAAAGTAATATTTGCTGATTGTGTGTCTTAATCTGACAAAAAGAGTCTGTGTGAATCTGTGCAGCACACCAGCTGTTTTGAAGGGAAAGAATCTGGACAGGAGGGATAAACAGCCTGGGCAACATAAATAACCCTAACACAGTCCTCCCATGCTGGGACTGTCCTTGGCAGTGTGAAAGTAGCTGCCCCCACACATCCAGCTTTTCATGCTAAAAAGGCCCTTGTCCATGTACTAATAAAAACTGTCCCTGTCCAGTCAGCCACGAGATAAAAGCACCACAAACGCTGAGAATGAATGATGTAGGTACCATATGAGTGACCAGGATGAACTGCATCTTGGCAGGGGCCAGGTATCCCAGGATGTAGGATGCAAACAGAGAGGCCACCTGAAAAACACAGAGGAGACAGTTTGAACAACGCGTCGTAACTACGTCACTAAAACGTGACACAAACTGTCGAGACGCAAACTACAGCTGTGTGTTAATGAACTGAGAAGTCAATTTTCTGCAATCAACATCCCTTCCTTTAGCTGAGTGGTGATTACTTATAGAAACTTCAAAGTACATGTCCTTGAAAATAACATGGTGTTATTCTGATTTTTTTTTTTTAAAGGATGGATTTTTTCAGGACTTCTTCATCTCTTTCTCTGGCAGAAAATGTGTTGCCAAGGACACGTTGTCTAGGATGAGTTACCAAGGATACCGACAGGTTCAAGCTCAAGCTGCAGGGAGTCAGAGGGAAGTGATTTGTACTTAGAGTTATCATCCACTCATTTTCTGGTGCCAATCTTCCCCCACTGGACACTAAATGGAAACTATTAGGCAAAAAGGGATTTTAAAGTCCGAAATGGTCATCTACCTCAAACTCATTCTGCAGAAAAACTGTCAGATGTAACCATGTAACCATACTTCTTACAGAGGGTGAATTCTGCACAGATAAATGTGTGCACCGAATACCTCTGATCAAGAGAAATTGTTCAGGATCACAGCAATATCTTGCAAATTGAATTTCTTTTAGTTTAAAAGTAACCTCTAACCTTACATCTTTCCTTATTTATTAAGAATAGGAGCCGTATCCTTGCTTTAACCATTTCCTGTCATGAAATGCTTCAGTAATATTTATTATACCTAAGATTGTGCTAAACTATCCCAAACGAAGGCCTATGACAATGTCTATTTATTCGTATTACACTTTGTTCACTTCACACTTCACATAATGCCTGTCATCCATCTACAAACCAATCTAACACTAAAAGACAAAGGATGACAAGCGGAACAACTTTAGGTTGAGACGCCTGTCTGAGAATATGTAAATGAGATGGGAGCTGAGCATCTGCCTTATTCCACGGCTTTCAGTCCTTAAAAATTTAAATGTTAATGCTATTCCTTCAGTTACTGATGCTTTAATGCGTTAAATAAAAAATGAAATTAAATCAAAGCATTTTATACTGTGCAAAAAGGACTTTCTTTGTTTCTTTTTTCTTTGTACCCATTGACAGCTGAGACAGGCTCCGGCCCCCTGTGACCCTCAAGTGGAGTTAGTCGTTTTAGAAAATTGTATGATTTTAATAGAAATTATATTGAATTAAAAAATATATACATTTAAAAAATGCATAATTAGTCTAGTTGCAAAGTCTTTTAAAAAGTCTGTATACACATGTTAAATGGGTAAATCTGACATTTTTGAAGACCCTGATGCCTCCCTCTGTGGAGCGATGACTAAGCAGCGTGGGTGGACGTGTTTGGCCTTGAACCGCATTTGCAGTGGATGTGTTGAAGGGGTATAATTAGCGCCTTTCTAATGAAAAACAACAAATTCATTGCTGGGAATAAACTCGTCATGTGTTAAGATCCCTGTGCAAAAAGCCGTCGTGCCTTCGGGGGGGCGCACCGGCCCTGGCTGAACGGTTGCCAACGAGATGCTTGCAGCAGTGACCTGTTTTTCCTGGAGATATGATGCAGCAGTGTGCCAGCCGTCGTGCTTTAACTTCTTCATTCCCACTTTAATCTGTCCACTTCAGTCTTTCCATTTAAAAATCTACTTTGGATTTTATGTTTATGTCTTTATAAAGGAGAAAGCCCAGAGGAATGAAGATGCACATGTCTCTTACGCCTGCTCCTTTTCTTATCCCTTGCCTGTGCCCTAACGGTCTTTTTCTCCTCTTTATTTCTCTCTTATCGTGTCCAACACCTGCACTCGCTTCATCTTCCTATCCAGACTCGGCTTTTTTGCTACCAGACCATATTTTCTATCTCACCACCAGCTCTCCTCTCTTCCCACCTTCGTTCACCACGTTGGTCGAGCTCTCTCTTTACCTGAGTGAGCAGTACAAACTGGGCGAACTGCCAGGGCAGCATAAAGCACAAATTGGAGATGCCCAGTGCGACCATGGCTGTCCTGTTCGGGTTTCGTGTCCTGGGGAAGAGAAGAAAAAAACAAACAGTGGTTCACGTTTTTTTGGAAAAGCAGATAAGAGCAGCTGCATTAAGATGGCTGAGAAAAAATCGCAGATCCTCACAACCTCAGGCCCACATTTAATCTGCCTCTAAAAATACAACAGAGACCTCATTATGCATCGCGACAGTCTTGGGCATGAAACAGAGATCATTCTGAGCTTACTGTAAAGCTGATGGTTTCCTAACTCACACAGCATAAGGTGTCACTCACAAGCCGTTAGAATATGGCAGGAATATGTCTCACGTCCTTCAGTGCTGCAGCTCACCAAAGAGCTCACTTCAGGGAGCCTTGTTGGCTCCTCCAAAGCACATTTTCAAGCACTGCTGTAATTGGATATGGGGGGAGCAAATCCCAACCACTGCAACACGCAGTTTTTCTGCTACAAAGACACAGTTCTGATGTTATTTATATCAAACCTTCTGGTATACACTCACCAGGCACCACATTTACACCTGACAGCAGTGCATTCCATTTAAATCCTGTAAATATATTTTAGTTAAGGTTTACAGAGCTGGAACTCCATTTCTCTTTTTTAATCACATTCAGAAAACAATGGAAGGTTAACGGAGATGCTCTGAATCTATAAAAGCAAAAAACTGCCACCAATGTACAAAAACATTAGACGCTCATCTGGAAGAAGCACTTATGTTCCTGGGGGGACTGAAAGATGTTCACAGGTGTGAAATAAAATCCCAGATTACAGTATCTGGGCTGATGAACAGCTCTTTTGTGGATGTCCACTGCAGTCTCAGATTCATGACATCATGAGAGCAAAGGGAGGAGTGACATAAAGTTAGTGTGTTTCTTCTTGATAAGGTGCTCAGTGAAGTTTGTGGCAAAGGTACTAGAAATGTACTTAAACCCATACTGAATCAGGGTTAAAAAACTGATGAGAGCCAGAGGGTGTGCTTACCGTAGAATGTAGGTAAGAAGCAGCATCTGCAGGACCAGGAACGGGTATGCAAAGCTCTCCCTGAGGGGCGGCGTCCACATCACACGGGTGCTCTGATTCCATGCAAGAGACCAGGGGAAATAAATCAGTAAACAGCAAATAGCTACAAAAAAAATCAGCAGGGGATCTGCTTCACCATGTTAGGACATGAGAAAAAGCAAGATGTCTTATTGAAGATCAGTTATGGTTGGTTTGACCAATTAAAACATGCACATTTAAGTAATTTTTACAGAAACACTGAGGACCTAAACTCCTCAGTAGTACTGGGACAAACAGATCTAGACCATCTACTTTTGTGCTGACTTTAGTGTTTCTCTCCACTCGCTATTGATGATGTGGAAATGCATCTGGATCTTGAGCACCGAAAGTAATCAAGAAGCCCCGTGCTCCCCTGTCCTATTTCGCTGTAAATCGTTTTTTTCACCCCCCCCCCCTTGGTTGGTTGCAGTTGACAGACACTTCCTCACAGCCTAAATCATGTTTCACGCTGCAGAGGAGGTCTCCAGCAGTAAATCCCCACTGCGGAGAACATGGACCAGGCTGGCTGCGTATAGTCCCGAAAATCTCAGGTGTTTTCGAAGTGAGAAGCCGGTTTGTGCAATGTCTTCACGGATATATCAAACTCCTGCTGCGCTCAGCAGACTAACAGACAAAGGATGTCTGAAACAGAAATACACTATATTGCCAAAAGTATTTGCTCACCCATCCAAATTATCGGAATCAGGTGTTCCAATCACTTCCATGGCCACAGGTGTATAAATTCAAGCACCTAGGCATGCAGACTGTTTTTACAAACATTTGTGAAAGAATGGGTCGCTCTCAGGAGCTCAGTGAATTCCAGCGTGGAACTGTGATAGGATGCCACCTGTGCAACAAATCCAGTCGTGAAATTTCCTCGCTCCTAAATATTCCACAGTCAACTGTCAGCTGTATTATAAGAAAATGGAAGTGTTTGGGAACGACAGCAACTCAGCCACGAAGTGGTAGGCCACGTAAACTGACGGAGCGGGGTCAGCGGATGCTGACGCGCATAGTGCGAAGAGGTCGCCAACTTTCTGCAGAGTCAATCACTACAGACCTCCAAACTTCATGTGGCCTTCAGATTAGCTCAAGAACAGTGCGCAGAGAGCTTCATGGAATGGGTTTCCATGGTCGAGCAGCTGCATCCAAGCCATACATCACCAAGTGCAATGCAAAGCGTCGGATGCGGTGGTGTAAAGCACGCCGCCACTGGACTCTAGAGCAGTGGAGACGCGTTCTCTGGAGTGACGAATCGCGCTTCTCCATCTGGCAATCTGATGGACGGGTCTGGGTTTGGCGGTTGCCAGGAGAACGGTACTTGTCTGACTGCATTGTGCCAAGTGTAAAGTTTGGTGGAGGGGGGATTATGGTGTGGGGTTGTTTTTCAGGAGCTGGGCTTGGCCCCTTAGTTCCAGTGAAAGGAACTCTGAATGCTTCAGCATACCAAGACATTTTGGACAATTCCATGCTCCCAACTTTGTGGGAACAGTTTGGAGCTGGCACCTTCCTCTTCCAACATGACTGTGCACCAGTGCACAAAGCAAGGTCCATAAAGACATGGATGACAGAGTCTGGTGTGGATGAACTTGACTGGCCTGCACAGAGTCCTGACCTCAACCCGATAGAACACCTTTGGGATGAATTAGAGCGGAGACTGAGAGCCAGGCCTTCTCGTCCAACATCAGTGTGCGACCTCACAAATGCGCTTCTGGAAGAATGGTCAAAAATTCCCATAAACACACTCCTAAACCTTGTGGACAGCCTTCCCAGAAGAGTTGAAGCTGTTCTAGCTGCAAAGGGTGGACCGACGTCATATTGAACCCTATGGATTAGGAACGGGATGTCACTTAAGCTCATATGTGAGTCAAGGCAGGTGAGCAAATACTTTTGGCAATATAGTGTATGTGTGATGAGCTCAAGGCCCTGCTTTGCCATTTGTTCAGAAGAAAACTTGAGAGAAGTTGGATTCAGGGACTAACAGAAGACTTCTTAGAAAAATCATCTCTCGGCTCATTTCAGTGATAAAATTAGGTCCTTTTAATCACCCACTGCTTTCATAAATGCTTCTGTATTGACTGTTAAAGGTTAAGCACTGAATAAATCGTACTAAGTTACTAAGTCTGAGCTTTTGTTTTAATGCCATTTGCAGAACGGTACACTCACCTCACCGTGATTGAAGAAAAAACACACCGTGGTAACAATTCCTCCTAGTCGACTCCCACTGGTGATAAAAAAAATGAGAGACCATGGGAGAAGTAAGATAAGTGAGGCAGAGAGCCAGAGCCAGAGGAAGGTCATCCTTTATATGATCTTTTATCTATAAAGCTGGCAGAGACATTAGATAAATGGTCTTTGCCTGACACCTCACTGATGAAATGCACTATTAAAAATCTTCTTCCCTTCTCCCCTGTGCCCATCCGAGTGTGACTAGACAAAACAAGAGGGTGCAATGGACTGACCTGAGGTAGGCGCCGTAAATGAAGAACAGGCTCATCATTGCACCGTTCAGCAGGAACACAAAGGTTACGTAGAAGTATGCCGGGTCACCCATTCCTGAAGAAGACAGCGCAACAGTTTGATGAAGGCACCTGATTGGTCTGGGCTACTGAGGATCGACGTGTGCATCGGTCGCGCAGACACTGAGCAAACCATGTGTGAGAGGGACTGAGAGCTGCTGGACAGAGATTTGCAGCACCCACTGGGTGTTTCAGCTGCTTCAGGAGGCCCAAAACACGAACAAAAACACTCAGAGACAGTTTCTATAAAAGGGCCATAGCCCTGTTAAATGCTAACTCTTGACACTCTTGCGTGTCGTTCAATAAAAAAATTCTTATGTGCAATACAATTCATACCACTGCAATAACCATACATATCTGTATATAGTGTTACATATTCTTCTGATAAATGCATGCCTTGTTTAGTTATTTACTTTGTTATTCATGCAAGACATCGGACTGAGGAGAGGGCTGTGGCCCCATTTTGTTGTGTTGGTGTACACTGTATGACTGTGCAATGACAATAAAGACCCTTAAAACCTTAAAAATGCAATTAAAAGCTGTAATAATCCTCAGACTGCCACAGCTCTAAAGACGAACTACACGCTCACCAGCAGTAGTTGGACATGATCAAAACAGAAGGAGGTTTTTCAAAGGCTTCCCACAGATATTGCGGACAACAAATGAACTTCATCCCACGGTTCATTAAAACGTCGTACACACCAACGACCAACGTGGTCCTGATGACTAACAAGGTATTTAGGGTTGTGTAGCCATCATCAGGAGCTGCTTCATCTCTGTAATGTTAAGAGTTAATTAGTGGACAAACAAAAGACTGCTGCTCCTGTTTTGAAAATGTGATGCAGATTCCACTCGCTCTAACGCCGTTTTTCGAAATGGCACAAAAATAATGAGCTGGCTGCCTGTAACAGGAAACACAGGGCTGCTTGCATCAGGTTAAATAAACACAGTGAAAAACAGCCTGCTTACAGCGACCCGGGGGGCGCTTCCGCTAATGACGCTGACAGAAACACGAGACAGCAGCCCCGAAAAAGAGAGCTGACAACAGACTTTGTGTTTAACTCAACGGATTAAACCATCCAGGAAATATTCCTGCAGAAAGACTGGAAAATGTCCGTGTGTAATAGGTTTAAAGCACATCTCGTCCCATCGGGGAGGCCTGCTTACACATGCTGTGTAATCAGCCACGTGTCTTATCTTTGTATGCTTTTCTGAGCTCTTGTTTTAAATCTCAATTCACCTGTTCAGTGACTTAAATCAGTAGTTAAGTGGGATAATTGAATCAAAGCGCTTTTTAAGCATTTGCCAAAACATCCCTGACCAGTCTGTGGGTTTACCTGATTCTTGGGAGGCTGCTGAGTATAAAGAGACATGCTTAAACATTTTAAAAGGCGTGTGTTTTTCAGAGGAGTCCCGTGTTTTTTTTTCTCCAACACTAACAGAGCTGCTATTGACTACATTTGGTGATAAATTTGTATGTTAAAAAATGTCGGGTCTAAGTGTTAAAAAAGTTATTTCAGTCTGAAGCAGCAACTCTGAATTAAAACTGGTTAATTCACTTCTGCAAGAGAATATGCTTCTCTTTTTCCATTCCATCTTTCTTAAGTAGGCTTTTTATGCATTTTAAAATACGTTTCAACAGCTCTGAAGCCGTTTGCCTGTGCACTGCAGCACACAGTTTGCAGCGCACACACATGCACAAAACGAATGTTTGCAGTTCTGACTGGGGCTCCGTGGCGACAGAGTTTACCTTCACAGCTGTCCACCGGGCTGAGTCCCTCTCCTCTGTTGATAGACCAGCACATCTTGGTGGGAATCCCAAAGAAGCTCATTGCACCTGTGTACATGCGGTACCAGCTGGCCAGCACCACCTGAGGACAAGCAGCAGCAAGCAGTGAAAAGCCTGTTCAAACATCGCAATACGTCGGTGTTCTGCAGAGACCAGATTAAACAGGGAGCCCATCACAGTCCTGCCTGCCAATGTGAAACACTTAAACTACTAAAAATAACCTTTATGCACTAAAGTTATTTATATTCAGTCCATTTAATGGCCATGCAGAATTAGTTTTAATCTCTACACGAACAATAAAAAGCAACACAGTCTGAATTAAAGATAAGATGGTTACATGAAGCCGCCTGTCCACCACATGGAGAACGAAGCCTAACTTTGACTCTTTTAGTCAAAGCCTGACAGGATTTCAGTCCATTGTGTGCACATGAAGTAGAGCAGTAGCCATTATGACCTTCAAAAAGAATTTCCGAGCTCCTGATTCAAGCACATTTTAATTACCTCTGGATAGAGATTGAATCTCTTCAGTGTGTTAATAACCAGGGGATGTTCTGTCAGTCGATCATTCATGATCATGTGGAGGCCATCCAGGAAAGAAGGGGCCTCAATAATGGTCTTGTAATAGGAATAGTACAGACCCTTCAAAGAGAGAAGCTCGGTTAGCGAGAGAAACTGTGAAAAAAAGAAGGGAGCAAACACAGAGCAGTGTTCTGCCAAGAGACAACATATAGTCCGAGTCAGACATGAGAAATGTGTTACACAGCCTGAGCAGATGGCAACAGCTCACAGTCCATTTGATAACACACAGCGGGGGTGAGGAAACCATCACATCTTCACCTTAACTGTCATCCCAAAAGCATCGGCTGCTTTTTCCCAGCTTCAGGGACCGCGTCGACTACTTTTTAAAGAAACATTCTACTGATTTTTAGGCAGACAAGTAGCAAAAATATTACACCAAAAAGAAATGAGGCAACCTGATGTGACGGTTTATTCTCTTGTGGCCCGTTCGGGAGGCTGTACACACAGGTTAGAGTTTATCTTGGGTCAGGTAGGTTTCTAAATCTGTTTGGTTGTCAAACACTGAGCAAAAAGAGCAAAGTCTGCTCTCTCATTCTCCCATTTTGCTCAATAATGAAATACCAGGTTTTGGGGTTTCCACATCTTAAACATGATATCACATCCTTCAAACGACTTTTTGTGATTAACAAGCTATCATTTCACTTGTGAATCAAAAGTTGTTTAGTTATTATCATGTCATAAGACTTTAAACAAACCTTAAATTATTTAAAGAAACACTGGAAACCCAATAGTTCTGGGTTGATTTCCAACCCCTAAAGTGTCACTGGTGGCACTCTTAGGATGACTGAGAATCTGAAATCCTTTTTCATCATCCGTGCATCAATGTGAATTAGCTGAGAATGAATAATCTGGATTACTGTGTAATACTTGACCTAACAAACAGCCATTATCTACTCATTGAATAACTTAGTTTGTGTAACCCTGATGAAATTAAAACTAACTTCTTACCATTTCTGTACGAAATGCCATTTCCTTCTCCAGATTAGACAGATGTGAAAAGTGCCTGTCATTCTCAAAGAGCTGTGACAGATGATACCTGGTTATAAGCAAATAAATGTGTGAGTGAAGAGGAAATCATCCAAACACGCGTTGGTAAAGAGCTAATAGGAGGAGTGCGTCTCACCAGTGAAGGTATCCGGTTAGACCAGCTGTGGAGAGAAAGGATAAACTTTCACTGGAACTTATTAACCGAGCTTTCGCATCCCTGATGGTTAAAAACTGCAATACCCCATACACTAACTGAGCCACATGGGTCGTGATTTGAACAATGATGTAAAGGGGGCTACTGCTGTGCATCTGCAGACAAATCCAAGCGTGAACTTTACCTGAAAACCTGTTAACACTTGCCAACTGCCGTATCACACAAGCAGAAGAAATAAGGGTCACTTAGATCCGATTTTAGCGGACGGGAACAATAGGCAAGCAACCGTTCGGTGGGCTAGCGTTAGGTAGGCTAATGTTAGCCTTGCGAAGAGTAACGGAGACAACTTAATTTAGCACAAACGCTATCGATACTGGAGTCCCAGCTTTAGCGCTAGTTAGCTTGTGGTTCAGAAGGGGAAGCTAACGAGCTAGCGCTCCGGACTTACCGAGGAAGAGAGTGACTCCCAGCTTCAGGACAGAGGAGGGAGTTAGCCCGAGCTTGTGCCCGATGACAGAGAGTCCGTTCGAGTGCGAGCTGTGGGAAGCCTTGCCCTCCCTGCCTGGCCGCCTAACGTTACTTTTGCCGTGGGGGGGAACGAGCGGGCTCTTGTCGCGGTCAGTCTGGGTCGCCTGAGTCTTCCCAGACGGTTTTCTGTTTTTCGTCACCATGACTGCCAAGTAGAGCAGAGGGTAAGGAAGAGAGGTGTCGCTGGAGACGCCGAGGGAGCGAGCCTAACAGCTCCACCGCCGCTCGTATCTGGTCCTCGTATCTGCCCCTTTACTACCTGAGGGATGCTTTCACTCGCTCTCTTCCAGAAATCTGGTGAAGCGGCGTCCTCTGTTGGTGGTTTGGGGGTACTACACTCAGCGTGTACCTGTCACCATGGGAACGCCAGAACGCATTTTGGGTGCATTTTATACGTCAATATATTTTATAGACACTTAAAAATCAGGATATTTCCATTCTTATTCTTTCCTAAGATTTACAGGTCAATATCGAATAACATGTTGGGCACAGATTCATAAACAGCACCGACTATATTAAAGTTATTAAGTAATTTACAGAAGAAATGAGAAGAGCGACTAAAACATTCAAACATAAATAAATTAAAAACATGTGAGCAAATAAGAGGTAAAAGATATTAAACTGAATCTTTACACAAGACAGATTACAGAATTATGATACAATAAGCAAAAACGAAGTGACAGAACACAAGTTCAAAGTATTTGTGTTCTTTTTTGACAAGTCATATAAACACAAACCAGGAAACACAAATAACAGCTAAAAAAATAACGTACAGAAACACCCAATAAAAAAATTGCATACCGTCAATTAAGCCATTCTTCTGACTGTGAATGTTTTAATCTGCATCTTTCAATTACTTTCCCAAAACACACATTTTTATAACAATATATTTTTTTCAAAACAGAACACATATTTAAAATGTATTACGTTATATTATAGACAGATTTTCTTTCAATGTTAGCATAGGTAAAAATGTAATTTTTACTGTGTTTTGCTTTTAATTGCCTATGCTCTGTACGTTTGTTTTCAAAAAATAGAATGAAATCAGGAAAACATAGGAGTCACCCAAGCACCAGTAGATGTCACTAAAGGACCACACTTCATTGTTTCTTCCAGCAGAGGATGTCTGCTGCCATGTCTAAAATTGATCTTCATTCATTCCATCGAATTTTTCATTTTCTCAATCATTTAGGAACTGATTCAGTTCTTTCAGCATGTCATTGACTTAAAACTGAAGTGACGACTTGATATTAACGGAAATTTTCCATGATATTTGTGAAAGAAAATACATTTTCATTGTATCTAGGATGACACGGGGCTGTGAAGGTTTGGGGTGGGATGCTTTGGTGACAGGGACAAACATGAGGGAACTGGAGTTGATCGGTTTGGCTTGGAAATGTGAGGGCTGCCTTCCCTCTCGTGGTGACATAATAACAGATAAGGTGGGTGGTGTGGCGGTAGGCCTGGAATGAGGCGTATTGAGGGAAGAAGCGGCACATCTCAAAATGTGAGAATTGTCTCAATCAATATTTAAAAAGAATACGAAGGCGTTTCTGAGGCTTGTCATTGCCTTTTATTTGGGAAAAACCATTGGATTATTTTGGGCTTTGAGCATCTTTTTCTACACGTCTTATTTTAAATTAAATTATGCCTCTCACAAATCCTTGCTCATATTCATGTAGACGCCGGGGACAGTGTGGCTTATGTACTGTCAGGAGTTTTAGTAAAATCCCACAGATCAAAGGGACGAATTCAAACCAAAGATGTGGTCATCAACAAATGCTGTGCAGAGGAAAAACCTTAGCATAACCTGTTTTTTCTGCTGCTGATTCAATATATTGTTAATGGAAAATGTTAAATGGCAATGAAATAAAAACAAATCATTTGTGCCCACAGTTTATATGATGGTTTCTATGTGGCGTTATGTTTGGAAATCTTACTCAATCATGTGGAGATAAAGGATGGTTAACATGGGAAAAAAAAGAAAATTAGACAAGACTGCATTTCATTCATACCAGGATGAATGAAAAAATAAATAAAGAAAATTCATTGAGCAGTAAGGCCATCTACATCAATAACCCAGAATTTTTCTTCATATTGATAGTATCTTCATTAGTTATGTTAGGTATAGAAAGAGTTAACATTCAGCCCATTGTTTCACAAATCTATTAATCTGTAAGTAAAGTTAGAAAGAGATTTTTTTCCACAAAGTACAACTTATGAACCATCTTTGTCCATTCCTCTTTTGTGAATGGATCAGGATGTAAACTGATATCAAAAGTATCCCAATGCAAAAATGTACTGTCTAAGAGGGTAATTTCTGACAGTAAAGTATTTCTGACCAGAATCCTAAAATATATGCCAAAAATTCTTATATTCAAAATTCCGGTCAGGCCAAAATAGTCTCGGCCTGACTGTAATTCACCACAAAACCCTGACAACGTCATTTGATTTTAATGATGAATTCGTGAAATGCTGTTTAATTTTCAAGCAGAAGCATCTTTTAATAGGAGCTGATGTTCCCGTAAGTTCACTCTCAGTTCATAGCGCTCAGTGCTGAGAAAATTACCCAACAGCCACACCCTAGACCCTAATATGACACAATGTTTGATGAGGACAGTGGACAGAAAACCAATATTTCCTACAGCTAAAGCTGGGCTGAAACTTTCTCCCCAATGACCCAAAACACAGCCGCGGACCTACAAAAGAATGCCTGAAAAAGAGAAGAATCAAGCTGCTGCAAAGGTCCGGTCAACGTCCAAAATCCCTGAGCAGGCAGAATTCCCACAACAGTGTGAGACTGATGACATCACACACAAAACCGCTTGTTCTACAAGCTACTTTACCATAGTTTCTATGACTCTGTTAGAATTGGTTCTTTAGTTGGAAGCCTGAGAATAAACCAGAAAAGATCAAGAGTATAAATATGGAATTTATTGGTCACAAGTAAAGTAAATCAGCGTTGGGCTCTCACAGACCAAGTTCCCGAAGGATCTCAGTTGACAAGAGCCTCGAGTCTAAAATTTTAACAATGCAAATAAATGACAAAGAATTGTTCAAAATGCCTTGAAAAGATAACAAATGAATACGATTATCCTCCTTGTTGAACATGTAATGCCCTCTCTGCTAAACTGCCTTTGTGTGTATTGCTAGCAAGACGTAATTCATGCTGTTTTTTTTCCCCAGACTTGCTCACATGGGCGCTCTCAGGGCCCACACACGTCTGACACGGTGCTTGTTGTTGTACCACCCTTTAGCCGTTGTTGTTGGAGCGCCGGGCGTTTGTTCCTGCCCAAAGCCCCGCCTGGAAACCACCGGCACATGTGGACATCGCATGGGCTAAAAAAGAAAAAAAAAAAAAAAATCCTATCCTGCATGCATCTCTCATCATCAATCCAGTTTCCATCCCACCAGGAGCCCGCAGCAGCTCCTCCCTTGCCTCCAGAGCGTTGTTTTCTCAAACTCCCAGCAGATGGGAGGCCCCCGGGGCCGAGCCAGAACACAATCACTGAGTCTGAGCAGAAACACAGAGGTGTCGCCGAACGGCACGCCGGTGAATGACAAGCTATTGAAAACTGTTAGCTCAGCTTGCAATTACACTGAGGGAATTTGTTATTAAAGCAAACACGGGGATGGTAGAGGGGGGGGGGGGGGGGGGG
>JABUIW010000019.1:52204-65465 GCA_013363375.1 Menidia beryllina | reverse complement strand
TGGCAGGAGCGCGGGGGGGGGGGGGGGGGGGGGGGGGGGGGGGGGGGGCACTGTCAGGGCTCTGTGGCTGCGTCCGTGTGGTGGACGGCGGCCGACAACGCCACGACGCTCGGACCGTTGGGCTTCACAGACCACCTGCTAATTAAAGACAGCTGGCCTGTCCGAAAAACCAACCAAGAGCACGGAGCATGACACTTTAAATGACTGGAAATCGCAGACCACTGGCCGTTTTGGGGTTTCCTTCTTTTACCAACTCAAACTAATTTGAAGATTCCCTTCGGCCTGACAGTGTTGGAACATTCACAGCTAAACAGCCACAACTTAAATAAACTCTATCCCCTTTATTCCCTCAGCATTAGTGGGATAAAAACAAAGGGAAAATATAAGTTATGATGAGAAAGTTTCACTAAAATCTAATTCAAGTAAAAAGGTTGGACCTGAAGGCTAGTTTTACAGCAAAGGATGAACTTGTTTGTGTAAAAATCATTTGTAATGATAAAAATGATAAAAGCCTCACAACAGGGAGATTTTCTTTATTTGGTATTTTGGCATGTTTGTGGATCTTGAATCTTTTAGTCTAACATTTGCTTAGTATTGCATAATTCTATAAATGTTCACTATTTTGCAAGCATATTGTGTGTTTATGTGTGTTTGAGACAGGGGGAGGGAATTCATCGACATGCCAACTGGCTCCCGGCATCACAGTGACATGTTTATCACAGAGCAGGAACATATGCTGTCAATGATCACGCCTTGTTTGAATATCACTTATCCCAGCATTAAGGCCCGTCAGTATTCTCTGGAAAGCAATTCAATTAGAGTTCTCCAGGGGCCACGGGGCCACCACTTTACATCAGTCAGGTGACAGGAGAACGTCTCTGTTTCAGGCCAGCGACTGTGTCAGTGTCTGAGAGAGCGAACAAATTTGAAGCTTAGAGGATCACTCTCCTGGTTGTTTATTCTAAAACTGACTTAGAAGTGAAACTGAACAAAACGAGGCGTCAGATTTTAGATATTCGCATTTTCAAGCCTTGTTTTGTCTTCGAAAGGCTCCTAAATGATGCCCAGATATGCACACCTTTCAAATTATTCTCCTTTTTTTTCAGTGAGAATCACCAAACATTTCTTTAAACATGGACTTTTTTCAATCATTTACACACTTAAGACATTATTCATGCATGGGCTTCAATATCTTAAGATACTTTGTGGACAACAGGCGGACAAATGCTCAACTACCTGAGAGTGATTAGTCTCTCATTGCAAAGTTACAGATGGTTAATTTTACAGAATTAGCTTTTCTTCATGTAAAACTGTACATTATTTATCGAGAAAAAGACAAAAAAGGCTGTAAACCTGGCAGGGGCTGCAGATGTCGGACTCTCCTTCACCCCTTGGTCATTGCCATGGTAACACCTGTTTTAGGTGGACACAGTGATAGCCTTGGCCTCATTTTAATTCCCGGTAACACAGCTGCTGGATTAGCAGCACGCACTGACCTCGAGAGTTCCAGTGCCTCGCTTCCCGGGACAAAGCTGACTGCTCAGTCACCTGCCGCTCCGCTGATGGAGAGATAAAACATCCGACTGAACATCAGAAACCCTTCTTTCCTTTCACTTCTCTCTGCATCCACACAGTGGTGAACCATCATCCTTCCAAAATGTTGTGGGCATGTATTGATGCAGAACTTGATTTGATCTACTGGATTTCTTGTTTAGATTAATCCTTTTAAATCCAGCTAACATACACCTTAGACAAAAAACAAAAACAGCTAAAGGAGACTGATGATATATTCCAGAATTGGATTATTTTTCCTAAATGATATCAACCCTTTCACCTCCATGGATTGGCACATTAGTTAACTAAAAAACCAATGTATTATAGCACAGATTTTTCCTTCTGTTTACTATTGACTATACAAAATCAACTATGAAAATAAATCATGTATGACTTTAGATCTTAGTGCATAAGATGCAAAGGCCCCCATTACATCTATTCTCATGTTGAACACAGGTAAATTATTAAACCTGCTGCCATTTTTTATTTTTTTCAGTTTCATGACTACAACACAGATGGGTCGGATTTCCCGCTGACCCCTGCACATTACAGGTAATGCTTTGCAGAGACACGTTAGCTTCAAATCTAAACAATGGTCTGATTATTAGCATTTATTCGACAGCATGTTTTTTATTATTCATCTGGCAGCAGCATGCATCCGGGTAAGATTGTGGATGGAGTTTAAAACTGAAAAATGTTCAGCTGGGAAAATTCTAGTTTCTGGAATTCATGGTTTAAATAGCAAAGAAATTAAATTATTTCTTCTTTCCATGCCATGACAGGTCAGAAATGTTTTGCCAGGTTGAAGTAAAGATCCAGGAGGATATAAATGAAATTGGCAAAAAATAGAACTGCGTTGGGAAAAACATACAAACAAATATGAAGCAAAAATTAAACATAACAAAGTTATAGAAAGTGGTTGTTACAAAAGCTAAGGAGGGACGCAGCCCACGAGACAAACTCAGAGAGAGGGCATTATTTGCTCTAAGCCAGTGGAGAAAGATTGTTTCCCTTGGCGCTGTGCTGCGATTTCCTGTCCTGTGATCATCGCTTCCATATGATTAGGCGATGTGCAGAGCATGCAGTCACATGATGGGCTTTGCTTCATACTGACTGTGCAGGCAAACGAAGCAAAGCACGACAAAGTTGGAAGGCCGACCCACAGAGGATTAGCCGCGGCGAGGAAGACCCACATAGGGATGTGGGTTACCCATCAAGGCAAGAACACGCTGATGGCTGTTACTCACATGTGGCGGCACTGCGTACGACGGAGGGAAAGTCATTGTGGGCCATGTTAAAAGTTGGTTTTCTGATTTACGGCGAGGGCTTTTTGGTTTTACGCCCCACGTTGCTCTGCGATGCTTCAAAAGCCGTGCTCACAAAGAGAGACGTAAAAGAACAAAAACACAGTCAAAGTAGATCTATTCAGCCGTGGGTAGGGTCAGTGTAATGTAATTAGCCCAAATCAGTGACCCACTATTCAGTGTCACGGGGGGCCCCATTCTCCCAGCGCAACCACCTCCCAACACACACTTACATTAAGTCAAGCTGTCTAACCACAATTAACACAAACCTACAGAGTCACACAGCTGTGGCCCTCTGGATAATGGACATCTTAACAATGACAACTGAGAGCAAAAAGAAAAAAAGCAACACCCGAGAAAGGAACACAAAGACAACGCAGGTCTGGCACATTCTCATCTTCAAGCTAACGTGTGCTTTTGACAAAAAATCTGGCATACAGTCAGAGAACATCACAGCTTGAAACAAAACCCCACAAAAAGCATCTTAGAATATGCTGAAATATGTTTTCCCAAATACATTTAAAACACCAACAGCTCTCTCTCTCTCCTCTATTTGTCTGGTGGCCTCTCTCTGACGATTGCTGTTATTTTTGACTAAGCCTCTTACTGTTACTAATGCAGAAGCAGGAGTTTTCGGGAAGCAATCTGGAAAGCCAATTGCTTTAATTAAGGTGAAGAGTCACTGACTGTTTGAAAGGCGAAGTGGAGACTCAGCATGCCCTCTGTGAGTGTATGTGTGAGTGTGTCTAAGTTTACCTCGGTCACTTTTCAACACTCTGACGGTTTAATCTTTCCTGCCTTGTGCTGGTATTAAAAGATTATATGTGTTCTGCATGGCTTCTTCCTCTACACATAAGGAGCTGTTTCTCAAGGGGTTTTTCTTGATTAAATATCAAAGTGGGAATACACTGGGAGCGAGAGAGACACAGAGTGAATGGGGATGGTTTAAAGTATTTCTACAGCTTTATATAAGAAATTGGATTCTTATTGTTGTAAAATGAACCTTTAGAAACATAAATAGCTGCCTCACTGAAGTGATTCGAGGGTTTGTCGTCTTTAGCAGGGCTTTAGCTCCCTCCCTGTCTGTAGTTAGAAAATCATGTCAGAAAGTCCTGTTAGCAAACTGAAGAGCCAACAGGACAAATCTGACTTCTTGCTCACTCTGTGTGTGGCAAAAACACAGATTTTTGAGAGCTTAAAGACTAAATACATCTATATAACAATACTTTCTGAGTTAATCAGAGTTATTCATTCTTTCTGTTTTCTTGAGAATTGTCCTCTCCTTCTGGTACAAACCAAATGTAAGAGTAAATTACATCAGTAGTAGAATTGGTCAGTGCTAAAGAAGGATAGTGAAAGCCGCTGTCTGCTGCCTGTGTGGAGGGATGTGAGCAGGGAGGCTGACTCAAGACAAGTCACTTATTCAGTTTACGGTAATTCTATTTCTCCAGAACGTGGTCATCCATCCTTAAAGGCTCCCAATTTTTTTTTTAACCAGCTGCTAACATGCCTTTCAGCCGAAGATACCACTGAGTGGAAGAAAACCTGCTTAGCTTTAGTCCAGATTCATTTGGCATTAGCACGAATAACAAAGACTAATACTGTCCGTACTGAACTGAACACAATCGCTCCCCAAGTGCAGTGCTGCCAGCGCTGATCTGTGCCCCCATCCAGCACGAGAGGTGAGATGAATTCTGTGTGGGTTTCCTCCGGGCAGGACACGTGTAAGTGGGTGCTCTCATTAACAGGGGCTCCAGGTATAGAGGCGGGCTGTAATAAGTTCTTTCAGCGCCTCCGCTGGCTGTCATGCTGCAGTGATCTTTCAGCAGCTGGGTGCCCCTCTTACACCTCTCTACTCACTGCCCTCCTTCAATTAGCAGTTTATTATTGCAGGGGCCCTTAGCTTCAACCCCCCCCCCCCCCCCGCCCCCCAGATGCTGATAGCTACATGCCAATACAGCTCCTGACACTGTGTGAGCGTGTTTGTGGGAGAGCTGGGGTGTCCGACTGCAGAGTGACACATTTCAACAGCGGCCTTTGGAGTTTGGGACCAGAGGTGCAGGGAATTTGACCGGAGAATGTGTGAGTACGCCTCCGAGCCCAGCAAAACACACGGAGACATTTATGTGTGTGTCTGTGTGCATGCTTCTATTTGTGTGCTCGAGCCTTTTTACCTGAAATATTTCCCATTCCCACTGGAAAAGCGTCCTTAGGAGCTTAAGTTGCAGGGCAAGTTCTGCTTGATACATGTGACCACTTTTTCTTGTTATGACTCTTAATACATGCGCACCATTCAAAACACACACAAGTGTGTGTCTTTAAAGGGAGAAGGGACTGGAATGAATCAGTGGGGCACCCCCTTGAAAATAGGAAAACTCGAAAAATTGTTTGATTTGGTTAGTTTGGTTGGTTTTCTAATATTTAGAAGCAAGTATCAAGCCTACCTTGTATGAGTATGAGTGTCTCGCATCACATTGTGATGCTAACCAGGTGTGATAGGGCTCACAAACCAAATATCAACTCACTGGAGGAGCAAATAGCTCAGCATGTGGCTAAGCTAATGCTATCAGTGGAGGACAATCATTCACTTTGCTTGTGACCTCAAAGGGTTTGACAATTTAACAACATTTACCTGAAGCTTTTACGGCATCAGCAAAAACGGCATCTGTTTTGGCCGGTTGTGCATCCTCCAGCACGCATAACCTGCCACTCATCGTATGAGCAATGCATTTGAAAACAATTTAGTTGTGCAAATATGCCTGATTAAAGCAGGTAAAATGGAAACTGTAATGGTGCACTTTCTCTCTGACCCCTGATGCTGGACTTTGGGCCACGAGGACATTTTCCTTCCAGGGAAACTTGTGGTTTTGGAAGGAGACCACAGTGAGTGGATCAAATGGAGTGCCGTCATGTTAAATTCACTTGATAATTGACGAAAGTATTGAGCATAATTGTGGCAAAACACACATTTGTACAAAAATCTCACCTAGCACAACATTGTGAAATCATTGTAATAAACAATAAGCAAGTATTTCTCAATGGAAATCAATAAAGTAGATTTTTATCTCATCTTGAAGGCACAAAATTAGGGAAAATGTTCTCATTTTATCTATATGAACTTGTGTGTCTTGAAAAACTGTATTTCTTGCAGCCTTTCCACACTTAAACCTTCCTGAAAACCTAAATGTTATCTTAAATAGGCTGGAGATTTTCCAGCTCATTATTTTACAAACCTATTTTCCATCTGTGTTTTTATTTTTTTTTTTAAATGAAATACCAAATTAATTAAAAATAAAAATATTCAATAATCACTGGGGTAATTGAGATCATCCACTTGAAAAATTCACTATCACATTTAAAGAGGATGACATTTGGACACAAATTTTTAGAAATTTCCAAACATATGAGATGTTTTTTAGTCTGATTTCCAAACATTTGGCGGAGCTGGGCAGACATTCAGATGTTTCCCACCTTGAAACGGCCCTTGACTGTCTTCAGTTGGGCTGCAGTGGGTTTGCACACACTTTGTGGCGAATTACAAGCTTCCCTCTTGTTCTTCGCGTGATCACAAACTACGTGCGCTCACACACTGGGCTGCGGGCGGCCACCCCCTCACTCTCCTCCCCAGCCGAAGCGCTGCTGGTTAGATATTGTTAGCATTCCATTTTTCCATTTACATTTTCTCTGCTTGACATAATTGAGGAATGGATGCTCTTATGAAAATTAAACTTGCAGTCCTCCTGGGTTACTGTAACCCTGTTAAAATGTAATGAGATTCTTTATGCGTCGTCTTGTGATTTTTTTATTAAATAGAATATCAGTATGACTAATTCCCCGGGCCCAAATGTGGACTGGGACACCACATTATTGATAGGCTAGTGCATAAGTGGTCTCTCTTGGCCTGCCTCTAATGGCCTAATAATGCATTATACCAGTATCAGTAGGCCTGCGGCTTGCAGTGCTTATTGTCGTTATTGAAAACACCTGGGCGGACCATTCATCAAGGTTAAATCACCAGGGCCCATCCGTTCATTAGGCTGTCAGTAAACATCTTTATTCGGTTTTGGCTGCCGATACTGACAGGACAGAGTGAACGGGGGAGCCCTGACCAGCAGCTGCGGCCCCGGCAGAGTCCAGGAAGACGCGGGGGGCCGCCGGACCGAGCCTTCCCCGTCAACTGGACGAGTGACAGAGTGGAGGGGGACCGGGAATGGCCGTTTCTTGGAATAGAGGCGATTTCACGATAGCTGCGTATTGGCGGTGCGTGTTTATCTTCTCTGTTTTGAGTGTAAGCAGAAGGGCGAGGCTGAGAAACTGTCAGGCGGTCTCAATCTGGGGGCTTTTTTCTCCTCGTGACGGATGGATCGAGCTGTAATGAAGAAGGATCGACTGGATGCGGGATCCACTGGAGGAATGATTAACCTCATTGACTCCCATCTTTAGCAAAAGAGCAACTTGACAAATCATCGCTGCACAGGCTCTATTAACATATTGATACTGAAGATCTCTCATTCGTTCATAACACACACCTGACAAAGGGACAGTTTAATTGAAATAATAAGGATAATTTCATTATGATTTGATTATGAACTATTTGTTTCAACAACTCATTAGGCTTCTCTCGTAATCTATTTGATATTTCTCAAGCACTTAACAAATTTCATTGATCATAGATAGCTTTAGCTGGATAGTTGCTCATTTCCTATCTGTAATAGTTAGACTTTGACACATAATATTTTCATATTTATTCAATAAAACTGGGATGACAATCTGACATTTGTGGCATTTTCCCCTTAACCCCAACATTTAGACATGGTTTTTGTCAGCGTGATTCATTTTCATTTTTTTATTTTTACTGCAGCTTAACTCATCTAGCAGAATTGGACAATTTAATGAATAAATTAGGACAGTATGAAAGAACTATTGACATCCGCTGCCATGCGACGTGGCACAAACCGGATCTAAAATGGTTGATCATGGCATTAATGATTCATTCAGACAAAATTGCAGCAAATTAAGCTAATGGGACAAAGTCCCAGGCTGTAATTTTAAGAAATAATTGCATTAAAAGAAAAACAAAGCCCAAAGCCCGGGCCAAACTTCATTGGTTTGGATTCTAATCTGGAAAATGGGCTAAAAATCAAACGCTGCCATCACTGGCTTTTACTTGGCTCAAAATAAATGACGTGGAGGGAACGGCTGCAGATTACAAAAGCATGGTGGTAAAGAATTTGCTGACTTGTGGCTCATTGAAACAAATGATGTGTTGCTTTATCAGTTTATCACTGACTGTCTGGAAAATGGGTGGATTTACCAGAATCATCAGCAGGGATCTTAATAAATGTCATTTCTTCTCCTTTTCATTTAATAATCAATCTTTTTCTTTGCAAGTGGCAGTGGCTGAGTCCTCCCAGAGGAATTGTGTAATTATGTAGGTATAAGATGTAACATTTACTGGAAATATTAGTGCTTATTGTAACATTTATGTTAGTTCATATACATTACACGCCAACAATTGATTATGCTTTTGAATTAAGATTTAAATAGACTTTTTCATCACTGGTACATCAAGTTTTTGTTAGTTTTATACCTTTTTAAATCTGCAGCTTTATAGTTTTTAATGCCAGTGTTGTCAGTCGTTACAACAAATCACATCATGTCGTAAGCTGTCGGTGTACACACACCACAATTCTATCTGCACACTAGCATAGCAAAGACTTATCTTTTTAAACGGTTCCTGTGTAGATATTAAAGTTTAATTAATCCAACCGTTTGTTGTTGAAATCAGCTTGCAAGAAAACAGAATAATAACTGGAAATGAAACTGCAATGTACAGTTACACAATGATTTTTAATAAAAACCCTACATTGCTTCATATCATATTATTGACTTACAATTTAGTTTCAAAGTGGAATGTTTCAACCTCTTTTTGGATGCAGCGTTTTGCTTCTGTTCAGCTCTCTGCTGATACCTGGCATTTATTTACGCCGTCTGTGCCAGCAGTTGTGCACACATGAAGCTTTTCTGTAAATACTTAGCATTGTATTTTGTATTTGATCTCACGTTAGAGGTCCTTAGACATTCCCAATGCAAAGAAGGCAGGAGCTGTGTGAGTAGGTGGTCAGTTTACAGCGAATCCCGCCATGCTGCTGCAGGCAGACACATGGCTCTCGCACACGTCGCCGAGACGCCACATGTGAAACGGGCAGGCCCTGGTGTTGATGAAATG
Source organism: Menidia beryllina (assembly GCA_013363375.1). Taxonomy (NCBI): domain Eukaryota; kingdom Metazoa; phylum Chordata; class Actinopteri; order Atheriniformes; family Atherinopsidae; genus Menidia; species Menidia beryllina. The sequence goes on along the minus strand of JABUIW010000019.1, from coordinate 56,378 downwards.
ATGTGGTGGTCAGCTTAGGACACACAGCTCGAATTCATTGGAAACTGAACAGCAGGGAAGCGTATATCTCTCAGAGGCTGAGGGGCAGGAGGGCGTGAAAAGGCAGCGTACGTCTTTCACTGAGCTGGCTGGGCCCAGGGGCCTCAGACCAAACACAAACAAACTGCAACAGCTGGACTCAAAGACCTCAAATACACACTTTGATGCCGCACACACACTGCTCAGACTCATAACCCGCATTAAACTTATCATCTCGTGCATGTGCTGTGTAAGAAAGGAGGTATTTGTAGTTCTCTGTGGGATAGAGAGCTTCACTCGAGCTGTAAAGACACTCACACACGGAGAGAAATCATTTGTCTGTCAGCGTTCACTCTGTTGTGAGTTTGCATTTATTTAATGGGTTAGAATCAATGTGTGCATGATGAGCGTCCAAAAATACACAAATAGTGACATATTTGTGTTACAACTTTATCATCTCAAAGCCAAAGAACTTTCCTCAAAACTTCAAAAGGCCAAAGAATGTGGCAGATTTAATATGTAATATTTTAGCTGATTTTGGTCAGGTTATTTGGTTTATAATAATCTAAAAGACAAAGTGCGTGTGGCTGTTTGTTTCTGTTTGACTCTATGATGGAGACATTTCCAGGGAGTAACCCGCCTCTCAACCAACCAGCTCCAGCTCCCCCCGAGACCCTGCTAGGAATAAGTGGTATGGTCAGTGGATGGATGGGTATTTCTCAAAATAAGTCTGTCTTGAACCAGAAGAACTTTCTAAAATACCCATTAAAGGTAATTGTAACTTTAGTAAATTATTCTTTGCAAGTTCGTCACTCATTGTAAGTCCCATTTTAAAAGCAGAAAAGGAACAAATAGTCCTTTAAACCAATGGATTACTTTTCATATTAGCAAAATGCACATTTTATTTTATTTTTATTTAGATTCATAAAAATCACAACGAAGGATTTTGACAACTGTTGACTTTATTTTGGACTTTTTAGCTTTGCGGTTTTATTCTGTAATGTTGTATAATTTGATATTCATGATTAAATGTAGTCATATATTCATGCAAGATGATTAGATGTTAAGGAAACTAATCATTTCCACAACTCATTATTTGATAATTTCATTTTTCTTCCAGATTTAAAGCACAAAGATGGACACAGTTGTAGATATTTACTTAATTATATTGTAATCTCAGTTTAATATGATAAAAAACAGAAATAGTTCAACAATATGGATGTGAGCAGTATAATATAAAACCCGTGCCTTTGACTTGAGTTACACAGTTTTCCCCTGATGGTGTGATTCCCTTGTCAACCTCTGGGAGGAGATAATGCATGTAAAACTTGAAAAAAAGCTTCAGAGAAAAAACATCTGAAAACCTAACATAGGAGAGGAAACATCCAGATGTTAATTCTGGGTGCATCATCTATAACCTGAAATTGCCCACTACCACACATGTGGATTAAAAGACATTAAAAGACATTTATAAAACCCCATGAAACACTTCTCCATAGTGTTTAATTCTAACTCCGTCAAATGGGAATATTAAATAAATACAATAGTGTCATATATGAGAAATCTGCCAACAATAACAGCTAATAAATGTTAAAAAGGGACTAAATAAATAAACTGATACCATGTTAGCAGAAAATAACATGTTTGTACAGTTCAACAGCACAAAAGTTGAGCTGATGACACACAAATACTCCTTTTAGAAGGCCCTGTAAGATTTTTGTTAATCTTTTGGAATATATTCCCTTCCAATATTGCAATGTGTTTTTTAGTTTATAAACTTTTGTTAGATGAATATATCAGTGATGATATGAAGTCTCTAAAGTTACTTTTCCTCCCGTGTTCGGGCAGTGCCAACAATTTTTCCCTCTTCTGCAGGCAGACAGGAACAATTAAAAGCTGTTAAGTGAGCGTCTTTGGCAGCAGTGACGGGAGGCAGGTCTCCTGGCAGAGCCACTGAGGGGAAAACCAAGCCTTCTCGACAGCGTTCATCATCCCGGCCAGCCCCCGAGAACTTCTGAATGAGTAAAATGATTTGATTATGTTGAGGCTAATGACGAGGGGCATGCTTAAATCCATCTCCACGGTTTTTCTTTGCTTCTGCCCCTGATTCAGGGCGCTGTCAGCAGCTTGTTAGGCAGGTTTTCATGGCAGCGCTGCGGCCCGCTGCCTCATCAGATGAACGCCGAGAGAGGGAAGGGAAAATCAGAAACGGAAGGATTAAAGGAGAGAAAGAGCACCATGGGACAGTTAGGAAAGCTTTACCCAAAGATAGACAGGTTTTTAGAAAAGCTTTATTGATATCAGGTAAAACTCCTTTAGAATGAAACTCGGGAAGGAGGCGCAGATTTCAAAAATAAAAAAAAAACTTTTAATGGAGCACTTTAAAATAGGCCACATTCTTCCAGCATTTCCATCCAGAAACTGGTGACTTCACAAAACATAAACACACAAACCTGTGTGGTATTTTGTCGTATATTCACTTTGGTTTGGATGAAGACAGCTGTTAAATGATTTTGGCCTCCTGACCTGGGACCTTTAGAAGAAAACTGATCTGGCTCAACTTGCAAGTTGTCGATGTTTGTCTTTCTTCTAGCAGAGCTTAATTATTTCAAATGTCTAATAGATGATAGATGATGATGATCACCATCGTGGGCTGATAGAACATAAAAAATGTGGATGATTCATGACATTTTTCTGATCAGATTTCCACCATGAACACAACTGCTGTCATGACAGCACCTGTAAGGATGTGCAGGAGACAGCAAGGATCTGATCCGTCAACTGTGATCAGATAAATATAGTTATTTTGGAACATAATCTCTAATTAGTCTCAAATTACTTCTTAATTAACATACGGCATGACCTCTGCAAACAAGATGACAAAAAACTTCAAAGTTTTGTGACAGTCGTCAATATTTTCCCTGAGAAAATATATATATTTTTCATTTTTTAACCATCATAGTCCCTCAGTATCCTCTTACAGAAACAAATCGTTGACTGTGAGATCTTCTTTATTCTTTTCTTTTCCCTGTCATGGCTGCATCTTCCAACTGACTTAACAAAGCCTTGTTTTTCCAATTGCAATGAAATAGGCACATATTAGCATCCGTAATGCTCCACATTCAACATTTTACACAAAAATGCAGCATGCAGCTGTGGACTGTACAGAAAAGACGGATTATTGGCTCAGTGAGGTAACCTCAGACTGGCTTTTAAGTCCTCACTTCTTATCAGGGACCATCACCAAACAGTCTGGCTTTGAGCAGGTTATTTAGGAAATTAAAGATCTGCGTGTACAAACAATTTGGCTTTGAGCCCTCAGTTTTGCTGGAAAATTATAGAAAAGAGCCTTTTGTGCCCCTTCTTCTGGCTAAGTCAAAAAGTTTTTGCTTTCCTGAGGTCAGACTTCACTTCAGATATCTGCCCCACGACATCTGAAACTGCTCAGAGCTTAATTTCATAAATCACTTAAAGGCTTTGCCAGCATAAGTGTCTTCACTCTGTCTCGTTTAATCAGTGTTTCTACATATTTGTTGCCTTTTTTTTTCATTTTAGGAGACAGGCAGGTCGTAAATGGTTTAAAGACTCAAACAAATATAATATTTTGGAGTCTTCTTATTCTTAAAATTTGTGTTCTATCATCTCTCGATTTCAACAAAAGAGGAAAAATCAAATCCTCCACAGACTGGATGTGAAAGGAAAAAAACTGCACATGTATTAGTCGATAGATCAACTTCCTGCTTCTATTTGTTTCACAAAAGACAAAATTCTTCTGCTGCATGAAAACAAAATGGTGGAACTGTCTGACAGTACGCCTCTTACACTTCAATTAAACATGCAAATCTTATTTGCTTCTGTTATATGTCTGTCACATTCCTTTCCTTTTGAATGACTGAGAGATGAGTGGTAATAAGCACGTCCTCCTAACAGAGAAAGATTCCCGGTTTGAGGTTGATCCTTCAGTGAGAGCGAGCTCTCTGTGGTCTTTGTCTCGTTGTTGGCAAAGCCAAGTGCTGAGCCCCCCCCCCGATGGCAGCTGAGACGGGCTCCAGACCTCCAACGACCCTAATCAGGATGAAGTGGGCATGGAAAATGAATTACCAAGAAAAGCCAGAAGCTGAAAATCTGGGCCGACTTGTCGTAGATAACCACCTGA
>JABUIW010000019.1:28289-43405 GCA_013363375.1 Menidia beryllina | reverse complement strand
ACACACACACACAGGCCCAGCGACACACACATGCTGCCTTTAAGAACACAGAGCTCTCCTCGCCTCCCCAATTAGACCTCTAATTTGGCTAATGGAGCATTAATGGAGAAAGAGGCCGCTGAAGACCCGAGCTCAGCACAATGTCCTCTAAAGCAACACACACACACAGTCACACCAGGAACACACACAGATTAGATTTATGCGACATTAACATCAGAATGTACCTCTGAAGAGACACAGAATTAAAACCACACAGGTTTAATCTATGGAGCAGTTAATGCAAAAATCCAAAAGCTGTACACAAACACCTTAAATTAAGTAAGAGATGTTACATTTTTAACTCATGCCGATAATTATTAGAGAATCTGCAAAAAAACTGTCTTCAACAGGTGAAAAATGCTGAAATCTATTATTCAATCTATTATTAAAAATCTAAAATCAAATCAAAATGACATGATCTACATATTCCATCACCTTTTCTGTCATTCTTTCTCTCTTCTATGACCATTTTTTATGAATCTAGTGCAGAAATCCAACTCCAGATTTGTTTCTATTCTCAAACATACTACAAACACACTGGTCAGAAAAGAATTATTTATATGAAAGCGTGTATTTTAGATTCAAATGAATAGAAAAATGATATTTTTCTGTTTGTAGGTAGATTACTTTATTCATCCCTGAAGCAAAATTTTGTTAAAAAATAAATAAACTTTAATTTAAAAAGTTCATTCAAAAACTTCTTTATTTAACCTCACATGTTTATTCAGTCCATCCAAAGGAAGCAGAAAGAGCAACTGAGGATCAGAAAAGTGGTTGAATGGCTCATGTTTTAGTGTTTTATTAAACTATCTATCTACGGTCTATTAAACTCTGGCTCACTTTTGGGTTCTCTTCATCATTCGTGGCCTTTGTGACTTCATAATTTCCTGTAAGAGCGAGTTTTTCTGTCTCCGTACATCTGTGAGAGCTAAAGAACAAGAAACTTAGTACTTTGTGGAGGACACTGTGTGTTCGTGCAGTTTTTCACTGGGGAAAAAAAAGAATCCGATTCTTGCTGCTGTAATAACACGAGTTATGTAATCAAAAGGCACAATAGTTTGCATTTACCACCCACCGTTCACACTGCACAAAGAACAGCAATTAGGTCCTTATGTCAGGCAACAACAGGCCTGAAAACATTAAGCAATTGTCAGAGTCCCTTTTGTTAGAGAGTTGTCGCAACATCTTGACTGGCAACAGCAAACTGGGCAAAATCCAAATTCTCCGATTTTCGGGAGAATGAGGCAAGTCTCCTCAATATTGACAGTTAAACGACTGGAAATGGTTACGTCCACTTTCTTTTCGGGACTTCTTTCCCCTGGAACTCTAAAGTTGCTGCACCTCTGAGGAGCGTCTTCACCAGAAGGTTGTTTATTTTGTGAGACTCAAAGACCAAATAAAAGCAGACACAGCGCCAACTCCAGAGCTTGTGTATTTTGCATGTAATTGACTCACTATTGAGTTTTTTTTTTCTACACTTTTCAACGTTAATGGGGTTTGGAGCCGAATGAATAGATTACATACTGTACATGCTATGTGTGAGTTATTGGAGGCTAGTGTCATACACAGCTATAAAGATAATCTTTACTCTTTTTTTTTTGGGTGACAGGACGAATAGCTCAAATAGGCTACATCATTTAGGCTCAGCGATACTGTTATCATGATTTTGTTTGGTCTTGTTAAGGGTATCTCTCTTTGCAAACTGTGTCCAAACACAAGTGTGTGTTTTCCAAACATTAAAAAGTAAGAAAACTGATTAAGCAGAAACACATTGGCCTCCCCCCCCCCCCCCCATGCACTCATTAAGGCTAGTGTGCAGCATGGGAACTGTTGCACTGCTGCTGAGAGGAGGATCGACGTGGCGCCATCACAGCCCCTCTTATCAAACACACACACACACACACACACACACACCACTGATCATGTACTGTGTATGTACATAACCCACAATGATATCCCAAACATGTGCGACCTGTCCAATGGAAACTTCACAAGTCCATTTTGAAAAGACTACGACTGGTGAATTGTATTTTCACTCCAAAAACGTACGTTTCAAAGCTATTTTAAAACAAACGAAAACACGTATGAGGTCATCGGTGAAAGCATGCATGTTGAATATTGGCCCGGTGCAGCGATAAGGCGGCGTTGGACTCCTCCTATGATGTCCTGCTGGGCTGTGGAGGAGTTTCCAAGGTATGACGGCGCTGGCGACAGCCATATCTGACTCCATGACCCTTTTCAAGTCTGCCGCTGGCACTTCAGTCTCTCCCTCCCTCTCTCTCTCTCTCTCTCACACACACAAACACACATCCTCCCCGCATGTGGAGATAGTGCCACTGCTCCAGTCTCCAGGCCCTCGATAAGGGGAGCCCCCGGACTAAGAGGGAGGGGAGCATTCAGTCAGAGACGCGAGTCTGAGAGTGGAAACCCGGAGAGAGTGTGTGCAGCCGTCGTAATCTCCAGCTCGGCTCCATAAACACTGCCGTGGCCTCCGCGGGGCCAGATTCAGAGCGGGCCCCGCAGCTCTGCGGCTCCGGGTCTGACGCAAGGCGTCCTCATCCAGAGCTGCCCACACCGGCAGCCGGCCCAGATTAGGCCGGGCCCCATCTGATGATGTCATCAACGCCGCTCCTATTGATGGAGGGGAAAAAACGTAAATGAGCAAACTCATCAAAGGCCAAAAAGACCTCGAAGCAGATGATGAAATTTAAGAGAAAATAACTGCATTCAACACATGTCAATCTTATTTATTTTATTTTTTGGTGAACCAGCAGACACAAGAGGACTTATGTCTGTGTTAGTTGTTACAAACTGTTTTCAGTAACTTTGAATGACAAATAAAAACTATTTCTTGGGTTAAACGTTGTACATTTATCATCTGTTTATTGCATGTCCCTACATATCTGTTGTAGGAATAGCAGGAAGAGTTTTTTGGTTGTGACATTTACTGAGGTCTCCATCTTCTTGGGGATCATGTGTGCAAATCTGATTCCATTTCAGTTTTTTTTTATCACATATCTATAAACTCAGTAAGATGACTTGTGGATTTGATTTGACTAATTACACATGTTTGAGGTTCACAGTTTGAGTTAGTAGGAGCTTTGTCATAAACAAAGCTCCTACTAACATCTCTTAGCTTATCGTTAGGTGGCGTTTTTCAGGTCATGGAGCTCCTCCATTAACGTTTTGAATAAGTTATGGAGGACGCTGATGGTCGTCGTGATGAAGGAAACGCTTTAAAAGATCAGAGGTGCTACAAAACAAAAAAATCACCTGATTTCTCTCTTCAAAAAAGCTAGTAGTCCTACAGCCAACAAAAAGAATGATATTTCTGATAAGCATACCAAGTTTACAGTGCTGAAAAATGATTGATGATTTTCCGTTTGAGTAACATCACATCTGCTATCTTTACACACTTTATCTGCCACGTGTTTTTCTTCTTTTTTTTTAAATGATCGACAATCACCACACAGTTTGCTTTTTGGGTCGTGGTGCAGATTTCCAAGACGTGCAGATGACCTCGTCAAAGACCACCTAATATCCTAGTAGGTCTTTTTTTTTTTTTAAGTCGGAGCTTTGCACCGACTTCAAACACTTCAGGCTGCTGTTAACATCCCCGCTGTGTATATTGTCTGAAGACAGCGTGTTTGTATCTGCCACTTTTTCATCTTATCTGGGACTACATTCTTCCGAACATATTATTATTGTCTACACTTGATTCCTCATTCAAAGGAAAACAGGGGCTCTGAATGAGGTTTGAGCTCGCTGGAGGATTGGTCGTAACCGAGCACAACGTTGGCAGGAGCAGATAAGAGCCAGAGCCAGACCAAATAAAGACCACCAGTCTGTTAACATTCCTCACGTTTCTCAACCCCCCCCCCCCCACACACACCCCACCCCTCACCACCACCACCCCCACCACACACAGTCACATTCCTCTGAGGTCTCAGAAAACACAAGAATACAGTCAAAGTGCTTTTGTTTTCCAACATGAGCTCAAAGTTAACGTGGTTTGAGGTGAGAGTGGAAGAGGAGGCCGGCAACCAGAGGAGGTGACGCGAATTAGAGCTCAGGGGAGCACGACGGGAGCATCGATGTGCACGATGAATAAAGGAGGAATAATTCATGTTTATAAACCAGCACGGAAACACGAAGGTAGCCTTTTTTCTGCAAACCAAACAATGTGCATTTACATGTCGATGCTGACCAGCTCTGCTCCACGGGGTGTGCTTCTGTGGAAAATAATGTCATGACACAACAGAAATCAGTAAATATATTTTAGAAAACAATACGCTAGTGGTCCTCTCAGAGTTCAGATTTTTACAGGATCATTTTTGAAGGGTAATGTTAGGAAACAGCCCACGAGAGCTATAATTCAGCTAACGATAACATAGTTTCATGAAACAATGAAACTTACACGGAATCTGTTAAAAGATTTGCCAACTTTTCCTTTTGTGTGCCGTTTTCGGTTTTGGACCTGATGCTGGTTAGTCTCTGGCAGGTCCTTTTTAACTGAAATAATACTTCTAGACAAGATTAACATTAGCCTGTTCAGCGTGTGAATGTAACTCTGTTTCAATTGCAGATAGATAAGTAATTGAATGATAATATTTCTTAATGCAGTTCCATTGGTAGGATTTACTCAAGATTTATTGAACAATTTAATTCCAGTTTGCAAAATGCAAAAATCCTGTTTATTATTTCTTTTTTGACAAACTGTCTTTGCCTCCTCCCCTTGTAGAAACAGATTTTATAGCATATTGTAATGATAGCAATCAGCTTTTTATTTTTAAACCCCTTTTTTATTCACTTTTATATCTGCCAACATTTCTGGAATTTTCTGCAGGCCCGAAAAGTAGAGATGGCACATATTAACATATAAACCAAACAAACCATGAAGTAAGTTGGATTTGTGGTCTCTGCAATGAAATATAAGTCCAAGTAATTCAAACCACTGTTCTTTGGAAGAAAAGGTGATTACAAAAATGCATTTGTAAGCTCATATTAAACTAAACCAAAGCTTTGACTGTCAAACGAAACCATGTACCCCCTTTTAATGGTTTTCCCCTTTGATAGACTTGGAGATCATGCATCATCTGGACACATGGCCGATGATCAGTATGCGCTGCTTTGTGAAACAATGGAAATAAAAGGCTCTACGTCATTTGGAATAGTTGTCAAGACATTGCCATGTCTACACATTATTCAGTTTAATTTATGTAATGGTTTCAGTTCAAAGTGGGGAAATCAACAATATTACCCCGAACTCAGTGGATCCACAGAATAGACCGGATAAACTGGAAGATGGAGGAAAAATACAAAGGAGAATACAACGAAATTGGAAAGGAAAAAAGGAAAAAAAATAAAAAGAGAGAAAAGAGGAAGAAAGTTATTTTGAAACAGGCTTCATAACTTAAAAAATAAATATAGATTTGGCTGATCGGATGAGGAGAGCACTAACTTTTTTACTTTCTTTTCTGCCTGCTGTGCTTTCACGGGATGCTGTTTGTGTATTCGTCCTGTTTGAGGACCAGCCGTGTGGATATTACATTGTCTTGCCTTTTCAGCATAGATGGATGAGAAGCTGTCAACATCAGAACAAAAGCTCCTCAGTGGGAACCCACACCAGCTCGACATATTGTACAGACTCCAACAACTTTCTCTTCCTAAGCAAAACACCGGGCGTCCAACACAACAACCAGTCAGTAATAAAAAAGCAGAAAGAGGCTGCTTACGCCCTTTTCGCACTTTTGCTCATTCATGCCATGGGAAGTGTGGGGCTGTTCGTCATGGGTTGTTGTTTTGCTTGTGTCAGTTTTTTTTTTTTTTTTACAAGCGAATGAGGAGATGTCAGTTTCCTGTTCCTGCTATGTCGGACCACCCAGCTTCCTCACAGCTTTTGAGACAGGTGAACTCTCCAAAACTTTTACCTAGGTGGCAGTATGTTACATAACGGTCAATATTCCACCAAATTGAGTCCGTTCGGTTTCGTTTGCAAAGACAACGCTCTTAGCACCCCCTGCACAGCTTCAATAACACCTGATTTGCACATGGAAACATCAGCAATAGCTGCTTCATTAGAAAAATACTTGGTGATGATTGAATTGGGCCAAGTATAATTTTCATTGGGCGAGAGGGGGTGCACCCTGGACAGGTCCCATAACTCATATTTGAGAAGCACTTTAACTGTATCACCAAAGGGATAATTCCATCTGCGCTAAAAAAGATGGAGGATTTAAACCTTTTCTTCCAGCGCTGCTAATTATTCACTGCAGGTTGTGATCTAATGTTCCACAAAGAACTGGAGGGTACTGTAAGTCAGACACAGGATGTGCATTAACGTTTATGCGCACAGACAAGCCGTGACTTACACGGGCCTTTTTACCTTTGATCTCTCAGGGTTAGACCTCAGTCTTCGCACCTCCTCTGAGAGCAAACGAGCGTTGGCGGGTGTTAACAGACCGTTTTAAAAGAAAAGACTCGGAGAGGTTCGTTGGCATCTGATGATCCTCACACTTCAAAGGGCCCGAACAGGTCTGTTGTACCTGCGGCGCAAATTGCTGCGCGTCCCATTTTTTGGCGCTCGTCTCTTTGGATCTGAAATGCTGTGGTCGACAACACAACAGAGTCTGTGTTGTTGCGGGCGTGACTGCAGCTATGGCCCCGGGGAATCAACTGGCTGAGAGCCTCAAAGCCACACAAGAGGAGCTAAGCTCCGCTGAAGGGAGGCTGTCATCCTTTCCAGCCCTGCGCACCTGTGGAGACTGGCCTGGCTCTCCGAAGGCCTGGCCGGGCAAGAGATGGGAGCTTTGGGAGGATTTGGGTGAGAATGGGGGCCCACTTTACACCTTGACTCGGTAAATGCCTTGAATGGGTCGATGATCGCCAGTAACGGCCCCGAGGGGAAGGGATGGAGACGACTCTGGAGCCATGGAGCTCATACAGCTGCACGGCAGCGGGATGAATTGGCTCTCATTGTGTCAGAGGAGCATCACACACAGTCAGTTTTTCCTGAGTGGATTCTGATGACTGTGATCAAACTGTAGTCATTTGACAATCTGTCCAAATGAAAGATGAAAGATATGGACTGTCCTTACCTTGAGAATGATTCCCATCTATATGAAAACATGAAGCTAGATTAACTTTAGCTGGTAACAAAAAATCTGTTCTAGAAATTTGAAACTGTTGTAGTTTGTGTATATTCTGCTTAAGAAATACTACAAAGTGCCATTTTTTCGGCGGACTAAAGAAATAAATAATGCATCAGATTCGTCCAGAGTTTGTCCACAAATTTCTGTTTCTGGATTGGTGACAGTTTCTCCAGGGCTCAGTGACATGTTGACATGCTTCGGTTAAAATCTCCAAGTGACTCCACCCATGTTTTCCTCCACACGTTGTCTTAATTGACATCTGTCCCGCAGCTTCCACTTACCATGCAAATGTGCATTTGAGCACAAATCACACTCAGTAAACCCTTGAGCGCTTTTTACTGTAAAAGAGGCGGTTGCTCCAAATAAGGTAAACACAATTTTAGACAATCAGTAATAGTTATCTCAGCTCAGGAAACCACCCACTAAACTGACATTTTTTTTCTTAAAACTGACGGTTGACAATCCCGTTGTGAACTGTGCACGTGAGAGGGAAACCTAAACATTTGACCAGATGGTTGGAAGGTGAACAGGCATCACATTATGTCTTTTATGGCCAATCAATGATGTTGTGGAAAAACCTGTATCTGATAAATCGTCTGGTGCATCTTCATGAATTTCTTTCTATGACCACATAGATAGAATATTTAAAACTAAATACTCACCGCACATTGACATCCCAATTAAGAATTATCATAATGAGATTATCAAAGCAATGTATGTGTTTTTTGCCCATAAACACCAGTCTTAAATCACACTCTGTTGGGTTCAAAGGTCGCTGATTTAGACTGATTGCCATGTGATGCACTGATCTGAATCTGGTGTGCTGAAACAGGGAAATATTTAAAATTGCAGGACAGCAGCTATGGTTGACTTCCAGAGACAGCAAACGATAACCAACTGGCTGGTTGTTTGCCGCCACGGCCAACATGTCCAAATCAACCGTGCATGGAGAGACGTATTCAGCAACGTGTGTCTGAAGTGAACAAAGCTGCACAAAGGAAAAAAGGCCTTTGAATTTTCAGCAGCAGAAAGCAGATCTTGGTTATGTTAAACTCAGAAAACCTGACACAGGTTGATCCATTCACCGTCATAAGTGGTTTCCATGGAATAAAAAAAATAAATAACACAAAAATCTGATTTAAAGTTGGTTTTACTTTGATGCACCAGCTTCATGAGGCTCATCTTATTATGGTTTATCAAAAGCAGAGTCGTGCCGTACTGCGTATTGTAGGCAATCTACAGGTGAGACACACACACTGCTTATACTGACAATCTCATTGTGTAAAATGAGGAAAATAAGGTAAAATGTCTTAAAGATCCAAAAAGGACTCTGGTTGCCTTGATTCCAGCTCTCAGGATTACCATGACCTGGATGATGGAGTATCTACACCAGTGTGTCTTTACCTCCTTTAATAACTCACATTTTGTTAACCTTAAGCAGTCAAAACTAAAACCACATTTTGTATTTTGAATAGAATTTTGTGTCAAAAAAGATCTGGTCATACGGGTTCAAGGAAATAAGATAATAATGTGCACGAAAGCACACACACATACATATGAAAAGACAATAAGAAAAACAAAATATTCTGATTTTAAATTGTAGCAATACTATGAAACATTTACACAGGTTTCTGCCCTTTAAAACAACACTTTAAGTTATTATATTCTCATTTGGCTCACATTTAACCAATGTATAAATGTCTCAGTTTGACTAACAGTTGTACAAAATATTGCAAAACGTGCTGGAAATTTTGAAAGAAGCGGTGGGAAGCACAGCTTTTTAGATACCACTGTGAGAGGTTGGGAGCCGTACAATGACATGTGTTACTGAGAATGGGCGTTTGCTTTATTATTGCCTTTCCTTCTCAGATAACAGCATATGACATTTCATTTTGATTTTTCCAACCCGCTCCTTCCACAGTCTGGTACAGCACATTTGTTTACGCACACTTAAGCCTCAACGTATTTATGATCAGCACAATTCCCAGGTACTTATCCAGTTAACCCGTTATTTAAAAGCACACTTTGACAAATATTCTCACACACAGGCGTACTTATGGATATCATGAGGATCGCATTTTTACGCACACATTTTTCTCCAAACATGCAGCTAAGTGGGCTCCTCTAAAGTACTTAACGCATTAGAGAAACAAAACAGATCTACTGCTCGGCACACACTCTAATCCTCAGGCATCCAGCCCTGGGATGGTGTGAGCACGGTTGGGATGGAGCTGCGCATCCCAGCGGGGCCGCAGTGACAGACGGCGCTCTCCCTGCAGAAGAGCAGGTCACCGCTTTGCTTGACCCGTCTTCGGAGGAGAACGGAGCAGACGCGAGGGCCGGGCCGCTAAGCCGGCCATCCTTCTTCGATGTGGTGTCTCCAGATCCAGCTCGGACATGAGCGGTGGATGGTCATGCCATCAATCAAGCCATCAAGTAACAATCGACGATTAAAGAGATGTTGAATGCCATCACACCTCTGGAACTCTTTGCCTCTGGAGCTTAAGTCACAGACTGATGTTCGACTTTTCTCCACAAAATTGAAAAAATGGCTCAAAGACAATCAAGGGTGTGAGCACTAAACTGGCTTGTACTTTACATTTCTTTTTTTGTTTTAACTCTTGTTTCTTATGCATCTGTGTGTTGTCCCTCCCCCTTAATGCTAACACCTTTTAAAAGCCTAACCAGGGACGAAGGCTGCAAATTAGCCCATGGCTACAAGCCTTATGCACTTGGACATCGGCCACCTGTTTGGTTGCAATGTTTAATTGTACTGTCCCTGTCAAATAAACAAATAAAAAAAAATATATATATATTTCTACTTTTTTGTCTGAAAGAAAACAATGTTTTTTTTATTGTGATGGTGCCCTTTTTTTTGGTGTCTTTTTGCATCCTCACTGCATTGCATGGATTACATTTACATGCTTTTGGGTTCTTTGTCATGAAATACAAAAAGACTTGTATTTTTCATTCAATTTTTGATATTTTTCTACAGTGCCATGAAAATTGATAAGGCAGTGCCAATGCTTGTTAATGCAAAAGTTTGTTAATGTCAAGGGCAGTTCGCTTTGACTCAACATTTTCATTTATGAAAGCCTATTGTGTCTTTTTAATGTTTTTTAATGTGCTAGTCAGTTCACATCAAACATCCGCTTGCATGGATAAAAAAAACGTGTTTGCTTAAGGATTGAGTTCATTAAAACCAATCAGATCAAGCTGTGAATTTATATAGAACCCCTCAAAGACTCATCTGGGATAAATGGATCAAGGATACAATGTATACATATTTGGTGTCCGAGGCCTTTTTAGAGATGAAAATTTACGTCTGTAATGAGAGTTAAATGGTAAATAAAATTGGGCAGAATATTACTACTACTATACTAATAAGTGGTGAAGTAGAAATGTGTTCGGAGAAAGTTGGAAAAGAGTTAAAGCCATTAGATAATATAACACTTAAATTCTCATTTATGTTGTGGGTGTGTATGACAAAAAATGGTTGAATTAAAAAAATCCCTCATTTTAGGACACACTGGATGATATTTAAGGAAGCAAAAAATAGGTCTAGAGTCTTTTCACACATGAAAGTTCAAACTAAACTTCATATTTTTGTTTTGTTGGACACATCTTATTACACTGGGATTTCCTCTCGTCACTGTGTGTATTTGCAGGAAAATAATGAGAGTTCCACAGAAGGGAAAAGTGTCATTGGCTGACTTTTTCTGATGGCAACACACACATTTGGAGCACTGAGTGTGTTGACCGTGCTATTCGTATCTTGCTGTGGCAGAATGTGTTGATACCAATCTAAGGATTTTTGAAAGGGAGAGTGAACAAAGCACAGCTGGAGATGCAGCCGCATCAAACAAGAGCAAGGTAGGCGCAAAAGGGCCTGTGAAGAGCTGCATGCCAAATATCTGAAAGTAAAACAAATGATTCTCCATGTCAGACGAGCAGCTGAACATGGATCCAGTGAAAACTTTGCACTCTTGCAGCGCGTAAGGGTGCTCGCTGCGAGAAGTGGATGTGGACAGTTTGAGAAATGGAGCCGTTTATAATCTGCGCCGAAACAAATGGGAGTCCGAATGAACGCTTGCAAAGTGCACAATCGATCAAAAAATCCAGAGGAGGGACAGAGAGGGCGGGAACGTGCGAGCGAGAGGCAGAAACGGAGGTGGACGTGGTGGGAGTGGAAGAGTCTGGGGGGGTTTTTTTGGTGGGTGGGTGCAGATAAAGTCGAGCTCTGGAGGATTAACTTGTCTCGAGTGTGTTTCAGAGCTGGCGTGGTTGAGGGACAGGCACTCTGCTCCGGGCGGTTCTGGAAGTTCTCAGCAACATCCAGACGGCCTGTCTGCCATCGTCCATCCACACATGAAAAAGCACACGCACAGAGGCATAAAAAAAGCACCAAAATACAGATACAGATTGTATGTTAAATGGTATTCAAAGCCTCTCTTTTATTTATTACTTCTCCTTCTTAATCTAGTTCTATTTAGTTTATTATTTCATTACCTAAACTAGTTTATTTCTTTGTTTTATGATATTATGGCAGGATTTTACCATATTTACATGCCTTCAAAGAATGTATAAAACTGTATGAACGCTATGAATTCCTTACAGGTGTGACAATGTTTAAAACACGTTCATTTTAACCTCCTGAGACCCGAGCTTTTATTTGGTGTCCATTTTTGCTTTTTTCAAGATATATGGGATCAGTGGGACCTGATAAGTTCAGTAACAAGACTTTGTCATTGTGCAGGTGTTTTTTTCTTCATACAGGCTCAGTGGGTTTACCTTTATATTCAAAGTGTTTGTTTCTATATTTAATTAAATGTTTTTGCAATTTGGTCCTGACGGTCCAAATGACTTATTTACAAAATGTTAATAACACAATAAGAACATGATTGTTTGAAAATGTATAAACCCATTTTACTTTTTCAAACAGTGGTGACTGATAACGTCTACGATGAGGCCAAGAAGTCAAAGTCAAAAGACAGAAGAAGTATCATGGTAAAGAGAGGCAAAAAATATGCAGGGGCTCAGGAGGTTAATCACTGAACATATTCCCCTGTTCCTCTATGGTTAGATTTATTTATTTTAACGTACGTCATGTTTGATGTAAATGCTGTACAGCAGCAGTTCATTCAGTCAGCAACATGAGAATAATCCCCCTCTCAAACACATCAGGTGAGTCCAAGTGTCCTGACTCTTTCCCTGACTCTTTCCCTGTGTTTGAGATGTTTGTGGCCGCGTCAGGGCTGCAGACCGCTGCAGCTTTTAATCACTCCGCGGCACAAGTTAGCGGGTCTGTTTCACGCCGTGACGCTCTCGGCTCTGGCCGCTCCTCAGGTGTCGGCTGAGGAAGGTGACAGGGGCTGGTGTGAAAGTGCTGATAGGGCCGCGCTTTTCCAGAAAGGTTCCCACCCGGAGCGACTCCAGAGCAGACTCCATGCTGACAGCACGACGGGTGACGAGGGGGGGAGTCTACGAAAGGACTCCCCTAAAATAACAGCCGTCTGAATTTTGAATCCGTGTGTCAGTAAGATCACCACGTCTGCGTGTCTCTCATCCAATAACCCAAAACTCTCCGGCTTGACACCCCAACGGGAGCTGGAAAAGCACGCACACGAGCTCAGAGCGCATTTCCATGTGTGTGCAGATCAGAGTACAAAAAAGAGTCCCCTGGATTATCTCCCCGTCGCCTCCACATCTGCGCTGTGTCTGGTTCGGCCTGTGTTTACACAGCCATCTTTGCGAGGGCCGCTTTGAGCTTTAGGCCAAAGGATTCGAGCCTTTCTCGTCTTCTGAGGTCAGTTTGATGTTCACGTTCAGGTTCAGGTTCAAGTTTAGTGTCTTCTCAGCACAACGGCCCAAATTCTGGGTGTGTGCATGAGCACGTCTGCCGAGCTGTCCTGTTATCAGTTGGACAGGTGCGCGAGGAGCCTCAGGGTGTGCCGGCAGTGTTTGTTTCACCCCTGGTGCTCACTGTACAAACAGAGTTGTGTTTACAATTCAACCGACCGAAAATGAACAAAAATTGTATGTTTGCTCACGCAGTCCGAATAGTTCGGGGACTCTGTCTGTCAATTTTACCTGATCTTTTTCGGGGAAAGACTTTCACTGGCAAAAGTTCACTAGAAGTCATGTTAAACTGGTTCAGCCTGAGTAAACACGACCACTGATCAGATATTATCAAGTCACGCTAAAAAGCGCTGCTCTCACTCATCAATAAAAACACAAAAAATGCAGTGGTGGCAAAAGCAAATGAAAGATGTGTTCAGAGACAGAAGATCCAAGTAGAATGGTTCTGTTTTTGAATTGGCCGATACCCAAGACCAAAAAAAAGGGAGCAGCTTTAGTATTGATTAAATGGTCTTTCTCAACAAGAACGTGTTCAGAATCCAGTGTCATAAAATGCATTTCCATCTATGGTTACCTGAAACTTTTTGTCTGTTTCTTAGATGGACGATGGGAGTCTTTCTCTTCATAAAAACCTCCTGCAGGACACCACAAGCATTCACAGTGGTCTTAAGATTTGGACTGCCTGAGAATATTTTAATGCCATCAGAGAAGAAAAAGTCTACTATTTAATTTCAAAGGTATTCCTTTTAGTATATTTTTTAGTATTTCAATATAAGGCCGTTGCCCTGTATGAGCAGTATTCTTATTGGTATATATAAAGTGTTGTAACTCGGAGCATTAACACGAGTAAAGGCCCGATCCCGCCTCTAACCTGGATTGATCCATTACATTAAGTAGTCCCTGCAGCCTGACCGCCTCCCATTTGTTATTGTCCACAGTATCCCTTAAAGAAGCAAATAAAATTCTCCAAAAAGGCCTGTTCCTCACAGATGAAAACAGCGTCCTCGGCCAGCTTTCCCCGAACGAGGCTGTTAGTTCTATTGTGTCTGGGATCTGTCATCTTTTTGCCACTGGACACTTGGCCGGGGGACAGCGGCCTTTGTGTCGCCCTGGTGTTGAGCCCCGGTGAAAAGGCAGCGGGGAAGAGGCAATGAGCTAAGTGATATTTAGCTCTTTGCCTGCCTCGAACTGACACACACACACACACACACACTCGCGCACACTCAAAGGAAAACCTCAAAATCCTCACAAACAGTCCCGTTAGTGCACTCAGCACTCACCACAGGCTCCAAACCTTTAGACAATCAGCACGCGGACAAACACAAACACACATCCTCCGTCAGCCTGGAGATGACGTTGACAGGCCGCTCTTTTGTCCATCATTCACCGCGAGACGAGAGCCCAAACAAGACAGAGGGACGGGGAGAGATAAAAGCCCTCCCCCCTGCCCGCTGTAATCCAATTACGGGCCTGCAAATTTGATTGGCGCCCCGGGAGTGTGCCTTCAGCTGTCCGTCATTAGCGGCTGGAGACCGGGGTGGGGGGGTGCTCACCGAGGGTGCTGTTTGAATGAAGGGAAGTGTGTGTGTGTTTGTTTGTGCGTGTGTGTGTGAGTAACAGAGCAGGAGTGACACTCTGTCTGCGTCGGCTGAAAGACGTCCCCCTTCTGTCTTCATGTGCCAACGTCCCCATGTAGACGGCCCATTAGTGGCCATTAGAAAAAAATGAACCGCGAAGAAAAATGTCTTTATTAAACATTTGTCAGATTATCAAATGTGCAGCGGATTCCTCCGCCAGGGCTCGCGTCCAGGCAGGGTTTCTGCTCGCCGTGTGAGTGAGGAGCAATGCCTGTCGTTGGTCAGTTTTCGGAGGGAAGGTTCCTGACGATCTGTTTCCCTCAGCTTCACAGAGTTACAGAGAAACAGCAGAGGAAATGTGAAAGATCTGGAAGCTGATGGCCTGAATGGATAAAGCGATGCGGGGCCACGATCTGTAAAAGCCTCCTTTTGTCTGCGATATCCTCAAGTTTTTCACACTGTTGTCCTTTAAGTTGCTTTTGGCTCCATC
>JABUIW010000019.1:0-27109 GCA_013363375.1 Menidia beryllina | reverse complement strand
CCCCCACGTGGCACTGCTCACATTAAAGACGGCTGACCTCTTCCACTTTTTAATGCGGAAACTTTCAATTTACCATTTTTTTATTACAACTTTAGGCATAATTTGAGTAGAAAATAAAAGCATTATTTGCTTAAATGCTCAGCATCTTAAAATGTCTTCGCTGTCCCTGAATTTGAAAGGTTTGATCTTTCAGAGGATCTGATATAATCTGATTCAGAACGGGGTAACACCATTACAATTAGGGACGACTGTGGCGTTTTCATTTGTGAGACAGCTGGAGTCTCACGACATTGGCGAGATCACAATCCATCTTGCTGGGCCGTTAGCCATATGCTAAAGCAGCAGCTCTCCTCAAACACTGTCCGGCAACAGCTTCTGAAGCCACATCCCAACATCCAGATTCAAAGAAGAACAAGGAAAAGAACCGAGGGAACTTCATGGTGGAATAAAAAGACGCCTGACTTGAGTGACTTTTTAAAGAGTTAAGGCTAAATCAAAGCTAGTTGATTTAAATAGAAAACCACTGAAAAGTTCCAGGATATAAAACCTGATCAAGTGTGTGTATTCAGTATTTCAGACTGACATCACCAGGTACCTAGCATATACTTATAATGGCTAAATCTGATCAAAAGGCTCATTTTAATCCATCAAGTCTAAAAACCAACATTCAAATTGACTACACTGAGTGCCAATACATTTCCAAACCTGACCAAAGCAAGATATAGGGAGATATTGTCAAGGCTTGAATCTGTGCGTATTCAAAATGCAGAGTTTTGTTTAAATAATGTCAGGTTACATTGTTGCTCAGAAACTGTCAGTTATTAACTCACCATTTAACCCTTTCAAACCCAAATTAGCTGTAACGTGTTTAACTTCTCTATCAGGTTAATCCAGCACAGCCAAAAGCCTTTTTTTCCCCCCCACCTGGTGAGTGGGAGGGATTATTCAAGGAAACGGTCCGAACTTTGTCAATCAACTGAAAGTATGTCCATCAGTTTTACAGTCTTACAGTCTTTTAGAAAATCTGGTCTGACTGTTGCCAATTGGACTGACTTAGTTATGAAGTTATGAACCATAAGTTGAACATGATGTGAGGTGGAGCAGCTCGTCTGGAAGGCTCCGTGAGAGCAGGTCAGGTTCGGCTTTTCTGTGGATGCCAGTGAGACGCCACACATATCAGCGCGGTGCCTTGGATCTGCCGAGGCCAGACCCGCGCGGAAGTCACAGACATGCCCAGGGTCTTATCTTTTATTGGCTGGCTCCTCGGAGGGCTTATCTTTTATTGGCTGGCTCCTCCGTCAAGCTTATCTTTATTGGCTGGCTCCTCCTGAGGACAGCCTGTGGGCCGAGCAGAGCTGGGATGGAGGTGGACGGGGCTCTGCCCGGATGACGAGGCCCCGCCGGTGATATCTGTATCTACCCGGTGTGGGAAAAACACACGACCCTGTTTCCACCTTCAGGGCAAAAAGACAGATGGACAGACCCCTGACCGCCTCTCCTCACTTCCTCTCCTTCATACCTCATCAACAAGCAGCTAAAGTGTTTTAAGCTGCTTATTGATGACTTTTTAAGAGTACACAAACAGCAATCAGACATGCTGTTTTTGTTTAAAAAGCACATTTTTTCTGAATTATATGAATCTTTAATCTCTGGTGAAAAATAATCTGATAAAGGTATTAAAAAGTGTATTTTTAGCCACAAATATTTCTCCTGTTTCTCTTTAAAAGATTTTTTATATCTGAGCCTAAATATTACTGATGTGCCACGTCATGTTTTGGGTTAATCTTTAACTGGTTTTGAATTATTGACTTAATCATGTCCAATTAATTTGCGCGTTGAGGCATAATTCAATAGATTTTCCACATTTTCATAAAATTTAAATAAACTCCCAAATATTTAGTTGAGAGTTGTTTTACTTCAATGTTGTTTTACTTCCAGATCTTTTACATTTACTTCACAGTGATAGTGACTGTATTCAAAAAGATACATAAAGATTGGAATTTTTTACCATGATCTCGCTCCAAATTTGACCTCCTTTTGTTTTTATTATTATTTTCAACATTCAGCCACCTCTGACTGCCTGCTCCAACGGTTTATACTGATGTGCTGCTTTCCATCAGCAGCCTCCTTGTTGCTCATCACATGTGGCATCACTCTGCCCACAAACAGTGTGTGTGTGAGTGTGTTTGTGTGTGTTTGTGTGTGAGTGTGTTTGTGTGTGTATGAAATGACAGAAAAAGACGCTGTTCTCAACACTTGTTTCCTGGAGTCTGGCCTATCAGCGAGATAAACAGCAGATATCCTTCAGCAGGTCTGTTACAGGAACTGCTGTTCACAGGCGTTACACGGTTTTATCATTCAGAGGAAAGCTGATAACTGAGCTCCGAAGACCCCGACTGGGTGTTAACAATAATTAGAGTTTAAAGGGTCGGAGTCGAAGAGGACACAGAGACACCTGTTCCTGTCAGACAGTGTCAAATGGCAGATGTCAAGGAGTTCATTGATTTATTTATATATATGTGTATAATGTATAAACATGTGTATAATGTAATCATCATGTGTTGCTAAAATTGCGGCACAATTTTCAGCAAGATGATGGCTTAAATTGATTTTTGATTAAAGATAATCACTCAAATTTGGCTACTGGAGGGCTTAAATCACTTTTCTATGTAATAGTACATTTGGTTAATTGACAATAAGCTACCCTGTATGAAAGGACTGTATGATGATCTGTTTTGTTGTACAGTTTTATTTTAGGTCGGAATATTGCTTTTATTCATTTTAAATTGTGTTTTTTCCCGTATGCTAACATCTCAGTGGAAGTGATAAAAAATGTTTAATAATTTCCTGTAAAGCAGAGGAGGCATAGTTATGTGTCTTTTAATGCAATCATCAAGGATTAATCAGGATTAATCAGAAACTGGTCAATTTATGTATATTAAGGGTCATTAAGGGACCGATTACACAGTTTCAACCTCCTGAGGAGGTTAATTAATCTGGCCTTGATACAATCTGCATCCTATATCCTCTCCGTCTGCCCTGTCAGCTCTCTATGAGTGGACTGATATCACTGTGTGCCCCCCTCTAAGGATCCAGGGATCCCCTTATCAGCCCCCACACCACTGACCAAAGTCGCCCACCTCTCTCCACAATCACCCACGTCCTCCATGTCTCCAAAACTCCAGATAAGTGTGTGCGTTCTCACGACTGTGTCTTTCTGCGGCCCCCGGTCTGTCTCCGTGCCTTAGATGACATCACTGGACCGAAAGGGGAAGTGCGTCTGGTTTTGGGCACGGGGGTTGATGTTGCCATGGCAACAGCATCATTCATCCTCAGGGAGGGAAACATGAAGGCTTATCACTCCGAGAAGCTTTTAAAACAGGGGGGAGAAAAAAAGGAGTTGAAGCTTTGGGAAGCAGAGCCTGATGGGTAAATAAGTTAACCAGAATCCATCTCCGCCATTTAAGGCCAGTTCCCGTATTCTGTCATTATAAACGAAATACTGTGTGTGTGAGCGCTGTGCACTTGTGAGGTCCACTTGTATCTCTGGGGTCACTGAGATTTTGGTCTTTTGTTCCAGAAGCCAGATCTCCATTCCTCTTTTCTTTAATTATCAGTTGTCCTTAAATGTATTTAAAATAAATACTGGGCTCTGGTTGTCGAGATGACAACTAGCCAGTGCAAGTAGTAAAAAAGCATTTAATTCACTTTGTCCTTTTAAGTCAAACCCACAATGGTATTAAATTGTCAAAGATGACACTAGAAAATGCCAATAAAATGATTAAAAGTATTTGGTTTGCAGAATGTGGGATATCGATGCCAGCTCAAAGAGCGATGAAGTTCTGTTTGTGTTTTATTTGTGTTTTATCAGCAACTGAAAACATTAAACTGAAAAGCGCTGGAAGCTGATCTCCTGTCCAATAAATGAGCACAACCAGTTGATAAGGAAGCTGCGTGCACAAAGTTAAGCTAAGTAGTTAGCTAGGAGATTATAGAAAAAGCTGGCAATTCAAAAGTAAAATCAAATGAATCCAAATCAAATAAAGTCTTCATGGTACATTGTGTATATTTGATCCTCAGGGCTTGAAGCCACCGTAGATTCAATAAGCTCTTCATGTTGGCTTTGCTTGTACCCAGTGAACCAAACAACACAGCATGGCGCTCCTTATGTGAATGATTTTAAATAGCATGTACCCAACACTTGTTTGTAATCTGGATACTTGCTCTTAAGGTTTTCTCAAGCCCTGAAATAATTCCCTTTCTTCATGTTGCCCTGTGCGTCTTATCCAGCCTGATAATGACATCAGCACTGACAGCGCGCCGTGACAATCTGCAGCGCCGTCGCCTCGTCGGCTAAAAACAGGAAGTCCAGCTGAGTTTTTACGAAACCCGCATGAGGAAATGTTTTTAAGGCAAAGAGGTTGACACACTGAAGGGGACATGAATACACCTTTCTTATGTGAACACAAAGGCAGACAGACACACACACACACACATCCCATCCAGACTTCTCCCTTATCTCTCCTCTCCTTGGCTACATCTTAACACACTAACCATGTACAAATATGGAAAGAGCAAAGAACTGTCAACACCATCCCAGTTATCCCAGTATGGAAGAGCTGTGTGCAGAGCAGACACACACACACACATACACACACGCACGTAAACTGACTGATTCAGAACTGCTCAGTAACTAAGACGAGCGCGCACATGAAAGTGGGCTGACCGGCTCTCTTTGGAATAGAAAATCACCCGACACTTTCACTCTCACAGTCTCAGACCCTCGCACAGATCCAGGCCTGCCCCGCTGGCCCCTCCTCCCTGGGAAAGGGTGAGAGGACAGCAGGCCGCCACTGTTAGCGTTACATACCACTCAAGGCACGCTCAGATAAGACAAGCAGAGGAGCCGAGGAGACCACCAGAAGCTGGCTGAGCCGCAGATGCAGCCGACTAGGCCGGCCAGAATGTAAAAACAAAACCCATTTGCCCAGACCATTTTGTCAAGTCATTTTAGTACCATGAAACGACACTCAGAAAGCCTGAAGTGCACGCAAACGACATGAAAAAAGAAATTCCTGAAGACGTGTGCTGTTTGTTTGGGATCATTTTTGGTTAACACAAGAGGGCTCAACATAAATACGATCATTATTTTAATAAAGGTTCATTTCAGTTTCAGTTCAATCAAAAAACTAAAAATAACATTTTTTTCTTCAAATTCAGATTAAACCCCTGGAGTTTGAAGCATTGACTGTACTGGTTCAAATGTGTTTCCATAGTCAATTTAGTTTTTCTGCAGTTCAAAGTGATTAATTCCAGTATAAAAAACATATAACTCGACACAAACAAAACAATATATAATGAAATTAGATTACATTATTGCATAAAAACACTAATTAAGGATATGCAATCAGAACATTCAGACTCAGTTTCAGTGTGATATGCAGCAAAGACTTTATTTACTAATGAGGAGAGGTGTTTGTGGTGGTGGAGATCGGTATGAGGACCAGACCGCTGCTGATAAAGCAAAGATGATGTGTCATGCTCAGTTGCTCACTAATTCAAGATGCTTTCTAATCACAGCTCACTAATAGCCACTATTAGGACCTGTGAGATAGTTTATCTACGCACCGGCAAAATCAACCCAACAGCTGACATTTAACAAGGCAGCTCGGTGCTCTGTGGTTGACTTTTCCAATAAAATCAGTTCCCTCTGAAAGCTGACAGTGCGAGCAATCAATAGTTTTATATTTGTATCCCATTCAACCAAAGAAATAGCTCTGAGAATTGCTCTGTGAAAAGTCATGCACACACCATCAGAAATGTGAACAATTACTCATTTACAAATATTGACTAATGCTGCAGCAACTTATGTATAAAATGTTCTCTTTGCTTTCATGAAATCAGTCTGAGATTAAACTGATGCCTCGTCTATTTTAGGAACCCCTGTGATAGGTGAAAACTCAAGAATTAGTGACATTATATCTAATATCATTTGTATATATTAATTATAAGGCTTTATAAACTGTCCCATACCTGGTAGGTTGCCACATTATGTAAAACACTTATATATAACTAAAATTTTGAATATTTTTAAAAGAATTGTAGGCCTGTACTGCAAAATGTTATTAAATATATGCAATTCAAAGTGACTGCACTTCAAGTATTATTCAACTGACTGATATTGATATTTGGTGTGAACATCAGACTCCTGACTCTGCCTTTTTGCTGAGGTTAAATCAGAGTTCTGGGTGCTGCTGGGGGGGGTCAAAGGTCACAGTGGGAGGCCTGTTGGTTCAGGGACAGGGGGTCTGTTGACTAATCCTGGGACACACATTTACCCTTAGACCTGACCCGCACCTCCACCCGGCAGACAGAAAAGCCACACGCGTGTTTACGTCTGTGCCGTGGACGCTCGCGTAAATCTGTCCAGAGGGCGTTTTTCCCACTTCTGAGCCCCAAAATACGCACCTTACTGTGCGCATCACCGTTCTGGGCCAGACAGCCACAGAGGCGAGGCCAGGGTCAAAGGTCACGGTGAAACAGAAGTCCGCTGCCCCATCCATCTATCATCACTCCATCCCTCTTCACCTCCTTCCTCTGAGCAACACAGAGTAATGACAGAGCTATCAACACTTAATTTTCTGAAAATGAGGCTTGCTGATTTTGAAGCGCCTGCCTTTCACACAGCAAAATAAAAAAAGCCTTAACACAAGTTTTTAACGGAAAAGTATTCGCGATGGATATTTGATCCATAAGATTTGTGGACAGTTTGAACAATAACGAAGAACAGCTCCTGTATTACTGTCAAAACTTGACTGTACAGCTAAACATTTGACAAATTGAGACAAATTAAACCAACTTCTACATGGTTCTCTTTTACCAACGGTGGGTCAAGAATTCTTGGTTTTCACCCCAGAGAGTAAAGGATGATTGCGGCTTATCTTTTAGGCTATGTGTGGAACATGGCCACCATCTTGAAAGCCGCCATATTGGATTGAGTGCCCATTTTTCCAGTGGGAAGTTGATCGTGTAGTATATCAAAGAAGACCGGAATTGTCTCAGAAATCCACCGTCACAATCAGATTCAAAAGGTATCAACACAGAAAGTTCACAACAACATCTGGGAATGTGATGCACGGCTGTTTGATGTGTTCAGCACCAGGGACAGCACACTGAACATGTCAAACAGCCGGGCATTACAGGAAACGGACGAGGACGGGCCTGAGACGGAGTTAATGTATCACAAAACAGTAACAGCAAGTTGATTTCAAGCTATCAACAATTCACGTCAAGAGTGAAACAAAACATTTGAAGTTCTAATTCAGGGTTTAATAGAAATGTTTGTGAAACAATCTTCTCCATATACATGAAACCTGTGCATGTTCACAGGTGCAGCCTCGGAAATCGATTCTGCATGTTTTAAAATCGATGAAAACGTGATTTTTGTGTTGTGATTGATTTTCATGTCTCAGCCCAGATGGAAGCCGAACGTATCGGCTGACAAAGAGGACACCGTTTCTTACTTGTGTCGGGAGTTGAGGGCCACAGCGACGTGTGACAGTTTGGAGTTGCAGCGCTCGCACGTGCACATGTGAATGTGTAGATTGTGCGTGTGCGCTCATCCGTGGGTTTTAGCAAGCTTTGTTCATTACTTAGCGGCTGGTGTTTCTCTGGGGACCTGGAGACAAAGTGTGTGCACACGAGTGTACCGGGCATTGTGCAAAGATGGTAGAAAAGCTTAAAAGTGGAATTATTATTATATTTAATCCATACCGTGCACATGAAGACAAAAGAAGGAGAAACAGAGGGAGGAATGATGCATCATGGGACTTCCCCAAACAGCCTGGGCCTATGGCAGAAGATCTGTGGGATGTTTCAGGGTCACCTGAGCCTTTCCTATAAGATTTATCCAAATTCTTCTTTAAATAAAAGCAAGAAAAATACACTGGATCACTGACCTTCATGGAATGGAAATTCAGGTCTGCTGACTGACGCCGCACTCGTTCTACGTCACCGTCCTAATGTGCTGGAAGCCCAGTGCACACACACAGAAAGGTTTGAGTGCTCTCTCCGGGGGGTTTCTGCACTTCTTAGCAGCTGCTCGGTGTTTATGTGACACCTTTTCGGGAGTGCTAATGCTGGAGAGGCATTTAACAGCCAAACGGGCCGATGAGCCCACAGATCCTTCTCGCTGCCCGGGAACACAAATGGACGGCCGGACAGTGACTGAACGGGGGGGGGGCAGAGGAGAAAGTGAGGAACGGTGATGAAGAAGGGTGAGGGAAGATGTTGTCCGGGGCGGTGTTTTTTCATCCTGATCCCATGGCGGCTCTCCTACTGTGCGGGATGAAAGCTCCCCGACCGGCCGTCGTCGCGGTAACTAATTTGCTCAGATTTTCTGCTTGACTGGAGGCACGAGGAAGAGGCCACCTCCCCTCCAGCCCACCCCCAAACCCATCTGACCATCAGCTACCCCTTTGCTGCCCCTCAACACTCAATTTCTGAATCACTGCTTCTTTTTGTCAGGATGCCGGGATTTTCAACTTCAGATGAGGTCCTAATTACACACTGTGGAAAACGGGGGCACAATAGGAGTAAATCCATGTCTCCTGAAGTATTTTAATGACTTATTCACCCCACCCCGGCATGTAGTTGTATTTTTAGAGGCCTAAAAGGTATACTTATGTACCTTTTATATAAGGAATAAAAGTGTTTTTTAAGTCTTGGACCCCTAAAGGAACAATAGGATGCTTTTTTGAACGGCAAATGTTGTATCTCAGTGTTTAAAACATCACATGAACCATTCTGACCAACAGACTTGGGAAAATAATCATCTTACCACAGCACCTGGAGAAGCTGATGTAAATAAAAGCCTTTAAAGAAGCTGTTTTAAACTCAAATGTCAAACTTTTAAAGTCAAGGGAACGTGACAACATTCACCCAAAAACAGAAACAAACACAGTTAATTAAGTTAACTCAAGTTAATGAAAGGAAAGTTGTCAATCAACCAGCAAACCAATGAAAATAAGAAAAACAATCACAGATGCCTGTGTGACAAAACTCTAATTTGCCACAATAAATGATGAGAAATACTACAAGAATTTCGCTGAGGGGGCAATGACTCACGAAACCCTCCACTTTTCCCTTGTTCTCTCCTTTTTAAGGCTCGACCACATCATCTTGATAGTATTTCCTAATAACCGCTGTGGCACCCTTTCAGGTTCAAACCGGTCATTGGTAAGAAGCCATAATCCTCCTCTTGAACTCCGACCCAAAACAGCCATTTTAATAGGGTCAAATACGGGAAGTGAATCACATCCTGATCAGCAGGGCTAACTCTGACATTGTTGCTGCTGGGGATGAGGGAACGGCTGCTCTTGGCATCCCTGACGGTCTGAAGTTCAACATTATGTACCTTTAATGGGTAAACACGAGGATTAAAAGCGAGAGGATCAATATTATTGACGGAGACACGACAGGAAGAGGGGATCACTCCAGATGACACTGTATGGAAATCCCATGAGACACAACACCTGCATGTATGTGTGGACCATTAACAAATCTCCAGGAGGAAATACAAACTGCAAAAATCTGAAATACACTATAGGTCTGTACGGGTCTTTGTGCACGTGCTCCTTTGTGTAACCGTGTGTGCATTGCGCTGTAACTAAGCACAGATTATTCCAGGCAATAACAACACTCGGATAACAAAAGATCTTTTCTTGGGGCCGTTTAGCCCCCCTTCTGGTTTCCTCTTGGTTATTTTTGCAGCGGTGCTAATCCCAGTTTGAGCAGCCTTCACTAAATTCAGATGGCTAGACAAACAAGCCATTTGACTGCTGGATTATGGCTTCTAATCACTTTTCTTTACTAAACAATATTTCAAGTAAGTGCTTGTTTGCACACATTAACACCACAACAGTAGTTAGTTAGGAAAAAAGGAATTAAGCATGCATGTTTTTCATGGTATTTGTATATATATATATATATATACATATATGTATTTATATAATCAAAACCTACACATTGGGGGAAAAGTTTTCAGCAAAAAAGATGGAAAATAAAAGACGACTTCCATAAACTCACAAAGCAAAAAACTGCATTAATCATGATGCTCAACCAACCAGGTAACAGTCTGACAACACAAGAGCAGCTTGTATTAGTTTAAATGTAACATCAAGCACCGTAAAATACCTGACTCCAAAAGCTATGAGAAAGTCTCTACTTTTAGTCTTTAACCTGTTTGCATTTCTAATTCTGATAAAATTGGGTTAAATTATTATGGGATTATCATTAAATAATCAAATTCTTTAGACTCTAAATTCCTATTTATTTTAGAACATTGAAGGCTAAGTCAATGAAACTGAAAAACTGAACTGAAATAAATGTGTGCACATTAAGGTCAAAGGTCAAGTCAGGCAAAGCAATAAAGGATTTCTTTGAACTTGAGTTAACAGATTAAATAACTCAAGTTTTTAAGTTTCCTTGAATGGGCCAGTAGACAACATAAATAGTAGAAACATATTTACTCAATTTATTGTGCTAGCATTCTTCAAATGTATTTATGCACATTTAAGTTCAAATTTAATACATGTGCATTTATGTTACCATTCAAATACTCCAAACCAGGCAAACGGCAAGATGTTTAATTACTCAGGTTGTATAAAACTTAACTGAAAAGAAGGCACATAGGGACGTTTCCACTCTTGTAAAGCTTCTACAGTATCCTTGACTTTGACTTTTAAGATGGACGTGAAGGTTCTTGCCGGCCGATCTCCTTCTGTCTCCTTGCCAAAGTGAAAATCTGT
Organism: Menidia beryllina; assembly: GCA_013363375.1. Classification (NCBI taxonomy): domain Eukaryota; kingdom Metazoa; phylum Chordata; class Actinopteri; order Atheriniformes; family Atherinopsidae; genus Menidia; species Menidia beryllina. The sequence goes on along the minus strand of JABUIW010000019.1, from coordinate 16,301 downwards.
GGAGCTGAAGTGTGGAGTTCTGAAGTTGGGGTCAAACTAATAGAAGGACACAGAGGTGAAGTCCACAGGCTAACATGCGGGGAGGACTCCCCCTCGCGCGGGCCATATTTAGAGATGTGACTCTTGGCACATCTCGGGAGCGGGCCTCCCGGGAGGTTCAAGGAGGTTGATCCGGCCTGCAGAGTCACAACACGATTACAGCCCTCCTTAAAGAGATGTACAACCGGGGTTGAGGCACAGGGTGCGGGGCTGTGTTTCTAAAAATCTTTGTTAGCTTTTAGCACCACGCCCCTGCCGCTAAAATCTCATGGTTGTCCGTGCTATGCTGCAAAAAGGGTTCGGGTGTCGCACTAAGCGTGTTATTAACCTCCAGCTGTTGGTGTCTGTCACGCTCCATCCCTGACAAGCACTGCAGAGAGCCCGGACATGTGCATTAATCCAGCTTTTTTAACCACAGAGCTCCTCTATTATTCAGAAGCAGTGTGGAGTCCGACATTCCCATTTAAAGATCGGACACTTGTTCGACCAGCTTGATGTCCAATAGTCGTGTAGAGACAGACAGAGCAGATGGCTGGGCGAGGGGCCAGAGGGACGGACACGAGGTGCGTCCAGGCGCCAAAATACATTAGAAACTATGACAAAATCATTTTAGAAAAGCAATGCAGATGTATTTCCCATAAAGGACACATCTTAGACATAAATACACGTCCGATATGGTCGGAAAAAGTGAAGTGACATTCTGCAAAATCCTTCATAAATTCAAATAATGACCAATGATGTGTTCTTTAGACAAGGCTGAATACAAAAAGTACACAACACAGATAAACTTAGGGGAGTTTTAGGACTGCTGGGACCTGCACACAAACATCACATTCAGAATAATCCAATAATGAGTCTTGAGTGGCTTAAGTGGCCCAAAAAATCCCAACAGAAAAGAAATCCAGCCAAATCCAACCAAGAAACACGTCGTATAAACTTTCGACCACGTCTTTTATTTGTTGCATGTTTTTTAACTGAGTCTCGTTTTCCCATTGGGAAGCATTTACAATGCACTAATCAAACAATTCTGTACACAATAAACAACTCAATCACATTTCTTCGTTGGCTTCAAACAAGCAATATGACAGTGTAAACAGCTCCTCTGATTCATTTCTGCCACAAACGTTTAAAGACAATACAAACATGGTTGTGTTCACTTTAAAGTTTCCACTATATGATTTGGGGATGTTTTATTTAAGGTAGTTGATTATCATGAGCATCTCTACTGATTTCTGCCTGTTGCACAACAAGAAAACGTATTTTCTGGTCAAAAAAGTGAGATATTTTGTGTCAAAAGCCCGAATCGGAAGTCGTCCCTTTGACACGATGAAGGAAAAAAAAAACGCTCTGGCAGCTTTGAGGGCCCTAACAATTCAAGTGTGTGCATTTGACTTTGTGGATTCTAAGTTCACAGTGGCTCATTGGCACAGCGATGATCCATCACATCCTCCTCCGCCCCCCCCCTCCCCCGCCTCCTTTCGTTTGACCTATCCTTCACCAAGGCCCAGTCTAATCCCACTGAGTTTGGGCAAAACAGAGCAGGAGGGGGAGGGAGGGGTAGAGGTGGGAGTGAGGTCAGGAGAAAACTTGCTCTGTTATCCAGAAGTCAAAGATGTGATCCTGCAGCCACAGCAATCCACCCGGCTCCAAAGTTTTTTTTTTTTTTTGAGCGTTAGTTTCCGACTAATTATCTTCTCGGCCTTCGTCAGGCTTTGCTAGCAGGGTGGGGTTTTGCTCACGTTGCTGTTGTTTCTGCAACTTGTTGGACTGTCTTTTCTTTTCTATGAATAAATACATTTGGACTCTGACATCTGAGACCTTTGGCATCATTTCGGGGGTACCACGACCCCACCAGGAATAGGCGGAATGGATAATGGATGGACAGATGGAACTACAACGGTGTCGAAATGAGCAACACAACCGAGTGTGGTTTCATTTGATCAGTTTGACCTGAACAAACAGCAATAAGAACTCTGAGTGAGAAAGAAAACAAAAGGCGCCACTTTCCTCCCTTCAGCTGCATGCTTGGGAGCCAAAACATGACTTCATCTCTGTCGGTTTTATTCTGGATATTTTTGCTGTACAGTCACTGTCCCAATATGAGTGTAAAAGAGCAGAACAGTTCCTGCAGAGTCCATTGAAAATGCCTGGAGAACCAGAGCAAAATTGTGTCACAACAATAAATGCAGCCCAGCACAACTCATCAGAGGCTTGTTAGGAATGAGCTGTATAGAAAATGGATGGATAGTTAGGGCCAAAAGTTCTCATAAATGTTAGAATAATAGTTTGCTTTTTTCATTTGTCATTTCATATATGCCACGGCTATGTCGACACAGGGTCCTAAAATGTCAAAAGCTATCTGGGGATCAGTCGTTTGTTTATATTCCTACCATTTGTAATCTGTGTTTCCAAACCTACCCAAAGCTGCTGCGTGAAGTCACAAACAGGTCCGTAAGAAGGGGATGAGAAGGGCGGCGAGGGGGATGAAAGTGTACAAGTGGAGGTTAGGAGGTTGGGGGTGAGGAGGGGGAGGGCCCGGGGGAGACGTGGGCCCTGCATTTGAACTTAACCTGGCTGTGGCCCAGGACTGATGCAGCAATTAGCACCAGGGATCAGCATCAAAAGGAACGGCGCAGTGTGAAGCTGGTCTAATTAGTCATATGAACGGAGGCAACAGACCGACCACTGCATGCCTCGGGTTGTAAAGGGGGGGGGGTGACTGTGTGTGAGTGTGTGTGTGTGTGTGCAGAGGCCTGACTCACCACCGTCCACGTTGGTGAAGACATGCCTCAGATCAAAGCTCTGTGTCAGCTAATGTGTGACTCCAAACGATTTGCCTCTTCCACCAAATGAAAACATCCTGAATGCTTTCCTCCAAACCCTGGTGTCTAAAACCTCCTCCTTCTTTTGCTAATTTTGTTGAGAAGCGAATCCGTGTCACAGCCTACTTAGGAAGAAAGCATTCGACAGCTCACAATAAACTGGATTCAGTTTTGTTTAGGGAACTTGGTTTAGTTTTCTCTCCATTCCGCTCCCCGGTGGTGTTGTGATGAAGATAAACGTGATAAATGCAGTCAGGCGGTCAACCAGTTCTCATTTCCAGACCAGCAAGTGGTGCCGTTTGGTCTTTGTGTCTGATTTTCAAAATGTTACTGTGGAACTGGTGATGCTGCTGCTCCCAACAGCTGCATGAATGCCTGGTGTTTGAAAACAGGTGGACACCAGGAGTCGGGTTTGCTTGCTCAAATTCTGCTTTCTGATTTGCTTTTTTGAGTCCAGTCCCAAAAAAATCTGGTTTGCTCTTTTTTCGCTGTTGTATTGCATTTGAGCACATGTGCTGCATTTGGTTCTGCCAGAAAAAAAGGGCTTGATTTTGGCAACTTTTAGAAAAGATGAGAAAAGATTAGAACCAAATTCACTAATATACATTTTTTAAATCAATCAATTCCACTTAATTCAATTGTAAATTCATGCTAAGAAAACCAGTGTGCTGCCACCTGCCTACTGAATTAACTTTTTAGCTTATTTTGTGGTCATCACCCTCTAAAAAATATACTTCCCATTCAATTGTAAAGCGCATATTTATTTTATTTGTGAAAGACAGGATGTAGAATTACATTTTGATTGATTGTTTTTGTTCTTGGATTCATTTTTGTCAAATTGCATATCTAATTTCATGCAGCTTCTGACTAAATTAGATAAATACATATAAAAAAAAAACATGGTTGTGTTCGATAGTGTTTATGATCTGGCCTTACATAACTGGGCTTCCTCAGATAGCGGGCCTCTGCTGCCCTGACAGCCCTGCAGGTGAACACAGACATGTAATATGCAGAAGCAGCTGTGATAATGGGGATTTACATTGACAAAAGTATGCCAATATATTAAATGTATTCCTGTAGGCAAATAGTCGCCCCTGCTGCCTGCTCTGTAATCTGGTGAAAAATCGTCAGGGAGGTGAAAGGGTTAGGTCACGACAACAGCCATTTCATTACTGTGGCTCAAATGTCCCACGATTCAATTCAATCACGGGGCGATTATTTTTCCTTAGAATCCACTCTGCGGGGAATTTGTTGCTGACCTTTTCACGCCGTGGCCATTTATCCTTCGAATAATTGTCCAGATGATTTCGTGGTCATATCCCTGAGTGCTGCGAGCTCCGGGCGGCGTGAGCAGCCACCTATCCTGTTAACTCCCGCTGACGGGAGGCGGGAAAGAGCAGAAAGCACCACGGAGGCCGAAAAGATGTCCTTTTTCGACTGAGTAAGGAGAGCATTTTTCTGTGGCTCGTACTGAAAGGATTGTGTCCGAATGGGAGTCACCTCTCCATTCCTCTGTCCTTTATGCCTGACTGATTATCAATCCTTTGAACTGGCCATTTGAAACAGCAATGACAGAGAAAAAGTATTAAAAATGTGAGTTTATTCTAAGGAAATTAGGAGTTTTGCTTGGATGATATCCCTGAGATAGACAAATCAAGTAAGCTAGTAATGTTTTAGAGATTTTCCAAAAAAAGGTTTTGATAGCTAAAAAATAAACCAATAAAAGAGTTCAATTAACCTTTTTATCTGTACTGCCTGTTGGACATTTGCCCAAATAAATAAAAAAAACACATTGGTAGGTTTGTGACATATTGTTGTAAACCTGTTCAAAATGCATCCTCCTTTAAATCCGTATAGCTTCATTTTTGTGTCCGGCCTCATTTTCTTTTTTTTGACATAGCAGGAATCATGAATGATTAATCCGAGTTTTCTGTCTCCTCTTTGGCTCGCCTCTTCGGCAGGGGCTGGCAGCAACACAACCCACCATCTGTGTTTCACCTTCTTTTAAGGCTCACCAGTCCCTCAAAGTGTGAATAATATTCAGTAAGGAGTAACGCCTAAGTGGGAAAGCTTTTAGCACATTATCCACTGGCAATTGCAGCGTAATCTCATTTGCCGGAGCAGGTCTCTTATTAAATGTCTGCAGCAGGGTATTTGCATTCAGGAGCCTCCTAATAGGTTTAGCTGCTGGGCCGATCTCTGGCTCGGTGTTTGTGTGGGCGGCCATCTCTCACAGGGGAGAGAAAGTGACTTTGAGGACTCACAGGCACACACACACACCTTTGGAAAAATAGAAAGTCAGCAGTTTGGGAGCATGATGCTCCCAGGATGCGACTCCCGCTCGTCTGCTTGGCCAAACAGTGCAGGTGCAGGAGACATTTAATCTGGATAAATACTCTGTGTTAGCTGCAATAAACACCAGATTCAGTGCCTTTTAGCGTCTGTGTCACAAAATGCAAATGTCAGCAAATCAGTCACAATATGGTAGAAAATGCACATTTGTTGTTTAATTATACAATAACTGGATAAGTATATGTAATGAGGAGAAATATGGATTGAAAGCTTAGTTTAACATTCTATTATAGTAGCATATGAACAAATCTGGAATATGCAGTGTTCTCTGTGGCACCATTATTAAACTTTAAGTACATTTTTCTCTCATGTCTGACAGTAATATTTTTTCCTTACCACCTTTGAATGCATTGTCTTGCTACAGCTTCAAGAACAATAATCATTTGCAAGATAGTGGCCATTTTCTCGCAGGTCCTTACCGGCTCTTAGGTTCAGGCATCACTGTTCCTCAGACCAGCAAAAATTTCCTGGTGGGGCTCAGTCACTGAAACTGCCAGAGAAGGATTAGCTATAATTGTCAGGTTTTATATACAACACTTCACAAGAATAATCCTGTCTTTTTCCTACATTAACATGGAATTTCAGTAAAAATGTGACACATTAAATCTGATCCTATAAGCCAAGAGCTTTCAATACATGGTCTTAAAAAGCAATGAATGAATAACACATCAAGATTAAAGAATAGGACCTTATTTTTATTTGATAGTTCATGGTTGTAATAGTCTGCGCTATGCTAAACTTAATTGTCAACTAAACCAGAAGTGGTAACCACGGAAAGCAGAAAACAAAGCCGACTGACACAAAAAGTAGTTTCTGGTCTCTGAAAAAGTTCATTTTGCCCGAAAAACAACTTTAATAATGAAATCTATGTATTCCAGCTTCAGAACCCTGATGCACAGACCCATTCTTTCAACAGAGAGTAGAAAGTTGAAGATTACCCACCGTTTATGGCCAGACTTTCCTTTTTTCCTCACACTTTAGCACCCAGCTCCGTTAAAAGTTGCTCTAATTTCTCACTGTGACTCCTACTCAAGGCCGCTGAATCAAAGAACACACAATATTTATGTCTTCAGCACAGTGGAAAATGTCTCTGGGTTGAAGAGAGACATAAGGTAAGAGTTTAAGACTATCACAACCACTCTGATGGGGCAGCGTGCTCTTGCACGTGAAACTCTTACTCCAGAGTTTGTGTTGGAAAACAAGAAGTGATGGAAAAGCATGCAAACAATCTGATGACAATCCTCCATTATTTGACCTTTACCTTGCTAAACAGTGTAATTACACGTTACAAATCCTCCTGGCATTCGTAGCAGGTGTGGACCTGACTGGTGTGTGCATTCATTTCCTTCTGAGTCGGAAATTTCCCCTTTAAGATCCTGAAATGTGAGTAGAATTATCAGGATAGTCTCAGTCCCCCCCACCAGTCCACCAGTCAACCAAAAGCACTGTTTCAGAGGAATGTCTGCATCAAAAGCAACATCTCCAAACAGAAAGCAAAGATTTATGGATAGGTTTGGAAGTGTCATCTCCTTCTATCATCAAGTCAGTCATAAAATCGTTCCTGTCAAACCGTATATTTTGGTATTTGGGGGGGGGGAACTGAACAAAACCAAGAAAAAAAGAAAAAAAAAACCTGACAGGTTGAGGTTATCTAATTGGCTGCTGGGTCTCGGGGCCTCGGCGGGACAGTGGGGGTGTGACGTGGAGGCTGAGGCAGTGATTGGAGGGCAGGCTGGAAGTATAAGGGGAGGGAGACGCGGACCGCAGCGTCCCAAAGAACCAGCCGGCCTCAGATGTCACACAAACCCCGGAGTCAGCCCCGGCCGAAGCTCGCCATGAATCCGGCCCGACCCTCGGTTCGGCTGTGACCAGTGCCCCGGAGGTGACCGTCGTTTACGCGCACGATCGCGCAAAAAGTGTCCGCAACCTGGGAGAAACTGTGAACTTTCTGTCGCTGCGGAACTAAAAAGGCAGGCTGGTGTGTTTTTATTTTTTGTTGTTGTTGTTGGAGGATTTCTTTTTTTTTTATTTAAATCGAAGGGGAATAATTTGGTCTGAGCCTCTGCACCGACATGGAGTACACGTCATCCCCGAAACCGCAGCTGTCATCCCGGGCGAACGCTTTCTCCATAGCCGCCCTGATGTCCAGCGGGAAGTCCAGCAAGGACAAGGATCCGGAGGAGAACACCATCAAGCCCCTCGGTAAGATGGGAGAAACCAGTCCGGTACAGAAAAAACAGATCAATGCCATCTTCTTTGTACTTTAAATTCTGAATATAAATCCAGATAGTTTGTGATTCCAGGAGAAAAGGGGGAAGGAAATTGACACAAAGTTGGAGTCTATTTGCCAGCAGATAATTTCAGTATTTAAATAAGCCTTTGATGCTTTCATTTGTGGATAATTTGAACCTTGAATTGTGCGTTTCGTTTGGGTTTAACAGCTGAATCATGACCGTGTGTTGCTGATGGGGGAGTTTGAACTTCATAAATGATATAAATGTGTTTTCCCCTTCAAAATAACTTTGATTTGAGTCTATCCGAGCGTTGGTTTTAGTAGAATTATCCAGATGTCATATAAATACATTTAGATGTTATTTCAGGCTGCATGCACTTTTATTTTAATCATAAATGTAAAGTTGAAATAAAAACATAGAAATGAAGAGGTCTGTTCCTTTGTTTTGATTTGAGTGACATTGTAAAATTGGATACTTTAAACTATTTGACGTTTCATGGATAAAACACCAAATATATGTAGTGTAGATCTAATTGACTTGATAGAGAAAAATAGCATCTACACAAATTTATTAAGATAGTATGGACTGGATTTTTTTTCCTCTGACTTTCCCCACTTAAGCACAGATGCTTGTGTTTGTTTGAGATTCAAATAAAACGCTTTTCTTCCGTCTGTTTTCTCCACTCTGATGCTGAAAAAAAAAGAGCAATTCGTGGAGAAGTCCTCCTGCAACCAGCAGTCTCTGGCTGACCTGTCCTCCCTGGACGGGCACGGGGACTTCAGCGGGAGCGCGCCCTCCGTGTGCACGGAGCCGCTCATCCCCACCAATCCCGGCATCCCGAGCGAGGAGATGGCCAAGATCTCCTGCAGCCTGGAGACCAAAGAGCTGTGGGACAAGTTCCACGAGCTGGGCACCGAGATGATCATCACGAAGTCCGGAAGGTGAGCCAAACTCCTCTCTTTTCATCAGATCAAATGTCCAGTTTGGGTGTGTTAAAAGAACAAAATTTGAAATCCCAATCCAAGTCAGGAGGGAGAAAAACAGGACCCGATGTAAAATTAGATAAAGGTGAATGATCATTGATCACATGATCATTTTAGGCCCAAATATTGGGGAATCACGTGAGAATTTTAGAAGAATTCAAATGAGGCACAGCTTCCTAAATACTCTTTAAAAAAGGTAAATATTTGATCACAAATTTTCCGAGTTCAGCTTAGACACATCATCATCCTCATCATCCTCATCCTCATCATCATCATCATCATCATCACAGCGTGATGCCCCCTTCATCTGAAAACCAGAGGGGAAAGATCCCCGGTCTGTGACCATATGAGGGCATGCAGAACACTGTTTCACTGTGCATTTGAAATGACTGAATAATCCCAAATGACTGTTAATATTAATTAATATTAAACTGAAACTGCCGATGAGAGACAAAGAGTTAGTCTGGCTAGAACAGCTGATTAAACTCATTGAATAAAACGGAAATGGATGATAAAAATCATGCTCTTGCAGATGTTTAGGCTACCCTGCATTTAAACATGTTTTGATAAAGCATTGACAAACAATATCAAAACGACTGGCTATAAATAGTATAGCCTATAGCTCCAGGAGAAAAATGTAAACAGATTTTTCTTTTGTATCAAATCTGATAGCGTTAAATGATCTAAGCCTACAAAGCTTTACACAGACTAATACTAACCTAAGCATTAAGTTAATATATTATATGATTATATATATAATAATATATATATAATATTATATTATATATATAATACTAATAATACTAATAATACTAATACTACTACTACTACTACTACTACTACTACTACTACTACTACTACTACTACTACTACTACTACTACTACTACTACTACTAATAATAATAATAATAATAATAATAATAATAATAATAATAATAATAATAATAATAATAATAATGTTACCCTCAGGAGGATGTTTCCAACCATCCGGGTCTCTTTCTCCGGAGTGGACCAGGACTCTAAGTACATCGTGTTGATGGACATCGTCCCCGTGGACAACAAACGGTACCGGTACGCCTACCACCGCTCCTCCTGGCTGGTGGCCGGCAAGGCCGACCCCCCTTTGCCTGCAAGGTAAGAAAAACCTTTAATGAAGCCTCCAAACTATTACAAAACGCCCCTGTTTTTCTTATAACTCTGGCCCCAAAAGGTCAAATATTCACAAGATGTTAATGTATATTGTTATACTTTTTTTTTTGTTTAATCGAGATAGTGATTCGTTTCAAAAGGCTGTTTCAGTTCGTTGAGGACCAAATTAAATCAGCTTTTTTTTATCTTAAATTAAGAGGAAGGTGTTTGTATAGTAATTTTTTTCTTCTTTATGAAGCATAAAAGGAAAGGAACTATAAGGAAATCATGAATATGCCGAAGCATTTTTTATTTATTCCGCCCTTCAACCTGACAAGCTGTTGGATGATTCAATTATGACCTTTGGCTACAGGAAAAAAAGGAGGAAAAAACAAGCGACAGGACTTTACCTTTGTTTTCCTTTCGGAATTGAACATCACCAACAATTTGTGAAAAAAATGTACAGGAAGTAAATGATACTAGTACCCACAACCACAAACGTTTTAAAAATATTTTCACAATATTGATATTGGTCACATTTGGCTCAGTAATTCAAAACCTAATAATTCCAGCAAAATAACAACACAATTGAAAAAAAACCTAAGACTCGAATGGGCTAAGTCTTCTGCATTATTGGGGCGTCCTTGGATCACATTTACCCAATTAGCCCCAAAATAGTGCCCCTTTCATTCTAAAAGATAACGATAAACTATCACATGTTTTTCTTTTTTAACTGTCCTTCTCTACAACAATTAAATAGGAGGGGTGGGCGGGAAAAAATGGCGTTTTTTTCTCCATAATATTAACCTGGAAGTTTTACTCGGACATGGTTGCTAAGCTACTGATGAGCTAGTTCAGGGCAAAACCTTCGGCTTTTTGATTGGTTTTGACACCTGGGCTTCGAGCACCTCTCAGCCAATCAGAGTTGACGAGTTCTTCTTCTCCGGCAGGTTGTACGTTCACCCGGACTCGCCGTTCACCGGAGAGCAACTGATGAAGCAAATGGTTTCCTTCGAGAAAGTTAAGCTGACAAACAACGAGCTAGACCAACATGGACATGTGAGACCCCTTTTCTTTCGCATGCTTTTGTGCTTCGAAGGCAGCAACAATAGAAGGCGTTTTAGCTCGTTCGTGTTATCGGTAATAAGCAACTTAGAGGCCTCACCGTGCTGAGAACGGTGTATGGCTCCGTCTATTTATGCTACTTCATCACACCAACGCAACAAAAATTAGATAAACTAATTCTCCTACGTATTTAAAAGTGCTTACAAAAAGCAATGTTCCAATTGGATTTGTAAGTCGCTCGTAAATGTGACACGTTAGGAGCTTAACTGAGGAAATGGATGAGAGTGATATTTCAAATCCACCTCTCCGACTGAATTCTGTCGTCTTACGTGCATGAATAAAAGTTTACAGTGACATTTTGACGAGGATGATAACTCGCCTGACACAAGGACATTGTTCATTTAATCCTCCTTTCACACAAGGTGTCATGGCGAAGGCAAGCATGGGCCAGAAAAACACCCACACCACCAAAAACACTCTCGGATTTGATCCACTAATTGGCCAACTAAGACAGTCTGAGAGAGAAGGTTATTATTATCTTAAAGGGCGTGTATGCTATTTTTTTTTCTTATTTTCAGTCCAAAAAGAAGCTCAAAATGAATGACACAGACAACGGTAAAGCAAACAAGCTGCACACTGACCCAAAAACCCTCTGGATCCACTTTATTCATGTCGCTTTTGTTAGATTCTTTTCCATCAAATTTATGCTGAGATCATTTTTAGGTTTCTGATTTTGACGACATACCAGGAGATTAAGAAATAATATTACAGCAACTTTTATATTAGTCTAATTTACTCACTGTATTATAAAAGGCAAAGACAATTCAGACAATTATTTTGACATTCAGTTTTTGCAAATCTATTGTATTTTTTAATTACATTTAGCCTGAAATGTTTTAAAAATAATCATTTCTCTGTGAAAATAATAAATCTGTTTCTATGAAGCTTTTTTTTAAACTAATTAAATAACACGTTTTTTTGTTTCAATGAGAGAAATACTTTGTAAATACTAGTTATATAAACATATTTCTTTAATACACTTTACACTTTTAAAAAATAGGCAAAAGCAGCAGATGTTAAATCATTACAACATCCTAGGTTTAGAATCTCAACTAATGCCTTTAAAACTAATTTAAGCTGTCATAAAATAATCACATCATACGGAAAAAGTGTTCAAATATAATATATAAATATAAAACTAAACTAATAAATTATAAACAACTGGGAATCTTTTTTTATGTTCAAGCTGAGCCGTGTTAAGCAGAATCTTTAATGAGTTTAGTTGATAATTGCGGGAATTATGTTTGGCACAGAGGGTGGATGAGATAAAACCAGGAACTGTGAAGCTTTATAGCTTTGAGCTGCTCATATTTTGTGAAGAGAAAATTTTGCTGCTCATTGATGTGTGTTGTGGATCCCTGCTACACATCGGACAAATATATTTGGCTTTGAACTGACAGAGGCCACTGCATTTATTGATTGTAGCCTTCCATTGTTGGAAATAACAGAAAAATAAAAGATCAGATGAAGAGGGGACCTTTAACTCTTCTCTGAGTGTGATGGCCGGGTTTTGCCTGGGCTGGGCTGTGCCATCATCTGATTTATGCTCTCCTCACACTCCACAGATCATCCTCAACTCCATGCACAAGTACCAACCACGGGTCCACATCATAAAGAAGAAGGACCACACCGCCTCGCTGCTCAATCTCAAATCTGAGGAGTTTCGCACCTTCGTCTTCATTGAGACGGTCTTCACCGCCGTCACAGCCTATCAGAACCAGCTGGTGAGTGGGGGGCAAGGCGGGGGCCTAAAGTCCCCACCAAGGCTCATATTTTGGCTCTTATCCTACTTCAAAAGTAAAGAATGATAAATTAAAATAAAATAAAAAATTAAAATAAGATCGATGTTTTTGAGCCTTTGATTTAAAAAAAAAAAAAATCTGGTGGATTTTTAAACAAAGATGTAAAGTGCAGAGTGGACTGATCATGGATTTACTTTTAGTATTGTGCCGGATGCTCAACTGCTCAAAATTACACAGTATAATTATGAAAAAGGACAAAAACTTCACTGCCAAATCAAATCATCCAGGATAAAACTCAGTTTGCTCCAGAGGAGTTGAAAAAGAGCCCATTCAGCACATTCAGTGCTCCAAACTCAGAATTGCTCACAGGTGCTTTTTTTTATTTTAATCCTGTTATTTTAATGAGCACAATTGGCTTAATTTTCAAAATAGGTTGTAGTCACTGTAGTCATTAAAGAAGCTTCTCCCTGAAAGCTTAAATTAAAAGGAGGAAAAACGTGGGTAGTGCCCCCTAGTGCACAGATACGCACAAAAAAAAAATAAAAAAAACTCTGATTAGTTCTGAGAAAATGCAGATCACAAGTTTATGTGGACTGGTCTGAGAAACAGACAGTTACGTTTATTTATGTTATTTATGTATTTATTTAGAACAGTGTCTACACATATTGCGTGCTACATGTAGCAGTTTAGCACTTAAAATATCAACAATAAGAGCATTACTATATATATATATATATATATATATATATATTCCTGTGAAATCTGAGGAATTCTTTCAAATTTGGTGGTACCTTTGTAATTCAGTTTGATTAATTGAATGCCACTAGTGTTTTAACCCGGATTAAACATATATATTTGTTTAAAGCATTAGAGAAAGCACATTTTCACTTTCTTTTTTCGGAGGAATTTGAGAAAATCCTGACAAAAGGTGGATTTTTCTTTGGTAACCTGGAAAAGAAGAAACTAACAGAAACGCTAAAAATGCAAATCATGGTGGAGTCAGAAGAAAAACGAGAGACCCTGCTCTACCTGACTTCTGCTGTCCTCCTTTGTTTTCCAGATAACCAAACTGAAGATCGACAGCAACCCGTTTGCCAAAGGCTTCCGGGACTCCTCGCGGCTGACGGACATGGAGAGGTACAGGGGATTCTGGGTTCTGCACTGTGTGTTTTCTGTTTCAGGATCCAGTAATACAGGACAGTTCCTGCACACTTTATCAGTAGTTTTAATTGATATTCCACATAATCTGTTCATCTTTTATGTCTTCTTCACTATTTCCTGATTTTCATTTACTTCCTTTTCCTGCTCAACCTTTTCCTCGTCATTCCTCACTTTCCTCTATTTCTTTTCCCCTGTTTTTGTCCCCTTTTTGCCATATTTTCCAGTGCTTATTTTCCTCCTTTTATTCTCTTCTGTCTTTCTTATTTGATTTATGACAGTCATTTCATTCACATGTCTGTGTGTTTTCTAACATTTGTTTTTAATTTATATAATTTCTTTCGCCCTGTTTGCTTTCTGTCAAAAAACTAACATTTCTCCACAATTTTTTTTCCGTTTGCTTTTCTTTTGTTCTTTTTATCTTTCAGAGCTCATCCTCCCTTCTCTCTCTTGGCCCCTTCTATGTAACATTTTCATCTGACTTTGTCTTTATTTTCTCTTCTTATTTTACACTTTGCACAGGACAGTATCTCACACAAACATTGAGTAAAATATTCCCCTCCAAAGGATTTCTGCAGATGCTGCCAAAACACAAACACACACACACGCACACACACACACACACTTCTTGTAATTCCCGATTCCGGCACTCTGGCTAAAATCAGCTGAGAAAAATCAAAGCATCTGCTCATTTACCTCAATCAAAGATCCCAAACAGAGACCGGCGAAGCCCGGCCAGACTCCCCCCGCCCCCCCACCCCTCCCCCGCTGCTGCTCCTTCTTCTTCTCTGTCTTTCTCTGTTTGAGGGCTGTGAATTAGACCTGATCAATTGATCTTCGGGAGCTGCAGAAATCACATTAGTCTGGAGTCGGCCAGTGCACTAAAACACACTGTAATTCAATTGGCTGCAGTGACTGATTGGAACCAGCATGCCCCGCCCCACTCCCCCCCCCCTCTGTCATGCATTGTGGGAGTTTGCTGTGGCCCCTGCGCCGCAGGGTCCCGACGCTGATAAAAACACACACATTTGTACTCCTCTGCTGACAGATATTGCACTTTCCTAACCTAATTGGAGCAGTGGCGGCTGCAGAGTTTGGGGGGGGGGGGCTGCTAATGTGGACGCATGGCTCTCATGATGCAGACCACTTGCCTGTCCACTCACACATGAACACACACTGCCTCCCCCAACAATTTGTGTCACTGTGTTTGAGAAGTGCTGCCTGACAAGACTCAAATGAGCTAATGCACTTGGGATGGTAAACACACACACTCACTCACACACACACACACACACACACACACTCACTCACTCACAGATGCCAAAATCTACATACCGTCTGCACAAACACAGACAAAACAAACCTGGGAATGAAAATGTCTTTTGACAGCACAGACACATGCAGTGACATCCAAGCTGCCAACATGCGACTCCTCAAGTGTTTAAAATGTTTTTCAAACTAGTTTAATAACAAGATTAAAAAAAACAAACACCTGAAATTACATTTTACTTCTAAAACATGCTAATTATGTCAGGAAATGAAAGTTTAAAAAAAAGAGCGCCAACATATTCAAGTGCGTTTTGGTTTTAAGGTTAAACTTCTGTGTAAAAAGAAAGAAAGAGATTTATTTTGGGGCTGTCTCTTTGGCTTTTGCTGCAGGGAAAGTGTTGAGAATCTGATCCACAAGCACTCCTACGCCCGGTCGCCCATCCGAACCTACGCCGGAGACGAGGAGAACCTGAGCGAGGACGGACACGCCACACACACCCGAGGTGAGCTCGGGTTTCTCAGTTTTCTCACCCAACCTTGACACCAACTAAATGTGGCCGTAATTTAATTGAACAAAAAAAAGCCTCTCATTCCCTCAAATAGTCCGCCAATGGATGTCAATGTTTGTGCCCCAAAACAGACACGTTATAGGTGTGGTGGATGTAAAATAAGTGGAGCGGTGCTGCGGATAAAAGCGGTACAAGCCATGTGAACGATTTAATGTGAAATTAAACAGCTCTGTTAAGCGAATGCGCGGTGTGTTTGTTGTAACTATGGAAGCCTTTAGTGTATGGCTGATCTCATTTCTTCTTTTAGTGTGACCACTTCAACAGAAAATGTTTTGGCATCAACAGGTGGATTTGTAAAAGTATTTTTTGTGGATTCTGAGATGAAAATAGCTGGCGTTAAGATTTAAAGTCTCTTCTGGCCCCTCTCTGCAGGATCAGCGTTCACAGCCTCCGACAACCTCTCCCTGAGCTCCTGGGTCACCACCACCTCGGGCTTCACCGGCTTTCAGCACCCGCAGTCCCTGTCAGCCATGGGCACCAGCGCGGCCTCCTTACCCCACCCCATCCAGGGCTCGCTGCCCCCCTACGGCCGGCTGGGCATGCCGCTGACCCCCACCGCCCTGGCCGGAAGCATGCAGGGCAGCGGGCCGTCCTTCCCCTCCTTCCACATGCCCCGCTACCACCACTACTTCCAGCAGGGGCCGTACGCCGCCATCCAGGGACTCCGCCACTCCTCCACGGTCATGACGCCCTTCGTATGACTCCCCCCCCCCCCCCCCCAGGCGATGGTCCAGCCCCACTGTGACGCTCACCTCTGACTCAGTGCAACAGGCTGTTTCTCCACTCTGACTCACCCTTCCTTTTGCTCTCTGTAAATAGTTCACCTGGAAGCGAGGGAGGTGACACAAAGAGGATGCACCCCCCCCCCCCCCCCCCCCCC
>JABUIW010000018.1:5387001-5475045 GCA_013363375.1 Menidia beryllina | reverse complement strand
ATGGAGATGGTCCAGTCAGCCACACAGTCTCATCTCTCACTGCCAGAACCGAATACACATTTACTCTCTTCTCTGTGTTTGAGAATCTCAGAAGCAGTGGAATTACCATCAAAGCAAGTACTGGTAAGATTTTTCCCCTCACATATGTTCACAGTGAAAGTTCCTTCAGCTGTTCGTAATGGTTTAGTTACAGAGCTTTTAGTTTCAACCATGAGGATGGTTCATATGCAAAATAATGTCAGTATTTCCTTGTTCTTTTATCAGCTTAATATGTAAATCATACACATGGTTATTATCTATATTAGAAGCATCCTGTTCACTTCAGGACCATTACCTTTCCATTTATATTTAGGATATGTCAGGTTTTCAACTCAATATTAATGAATGTTTACACTCTTTTTCTTCTCTTGTCGACAATCTCCATTTCACCAAAAACTAATGTCCACTCCAACAAAAGGACCCAGTGAGTAAATGAACCTCTTACTTCCACTCAAACTGATTCTGTTTCTCGGGGAGACAATCTAATAATCAAATCAAACATTTTATCATCTTGTTGTCAATTGTTGATGTGTTTCTGATTGATTCCGGCATCATTTACTGTTCAGAATGGATATAGTTCCCAGTAGTGGAAACCAGGGTCATATTTCAAATTTTTATTAGATGATAGGTGTTGTAATTCCAAGTTTAATGGGGATCTGAAGATTAGGAGCTATAGATCTATAGGCCTATGGAGTAGGATGTGTATAGTTCATTTTGTTAAAGCTACAAAACCTTTTATTTCTTCACCATGATGGTTTGTGTTAATCAAAATCAACCTGATAAAAAAAAGAAAAAGGTCAACCTAATAATGTTATATCATGACTGCATGACTCTATCACTGAATGTAACTTCTTGTTTATTGTGTCAACAGATTACGTTTTGGGATTACAAATGACAATTGAATCTCTACATAAATTGTCTGAATCTGAAATATATGAGGTGGTGGCTCAGGTGAGACCTCAAAGTCAACTTTTATCCAATGATTGCCCACTGAATTCAGAAAATGTTTATATTACCATCTGATGCTAACATTGTGTATCCTTTTTTTTTTCCTTTCTTCTTTCAAATTCAGTTTTTCAGATTGAATGGCATTTCCCCTCAATTTTCCATGACAGTTAAATCTTCGGAGCCCTGAAATGAGAGAAACGTTTTTGTGATGATCATTCCGTGATGAGAACAAAAACTAATGATGGCACATTTTTAAAGTCAGAGATTTGAATGTAATTAAACAACTTTCTATATACTTAACTGTATCAGTAAAACAAATCATTCTCCAATAAAGTTAAATCTTCAAATTCAGGTAATGCTGTGTTAAGCTTTCTTTTCCTCCTCATCAGGTTGTTTTCAGTTATCTTATATGTCTGAAGGAGCCAAAGAGAATAGCCTGTTACATGTTGCTCAGATCACTACAGGTACGATACAAATAGAGCACAAAGGCATACAGAAAATCCTGTATTGCACCTGATCCATACTTTACTCCTCCCACTCTGGAACCACATGCAAAAAGAGTTCCAGAGGGAGTGGTACTAGCTCAAAGGGAGGACTTTGGCTTCACAGCCACAATGCCAGTATTTGCCTTTGCTCCCTCAAACGTCATCTATCGCATTCAGGAAAAGGTAGGCCTGAGACTGAACTAAAGAATGCTATGTTTTATTATTTGGATTGAGCAAAATAATAATTACACAGATGTGTCTGAACTGTCTTGTTACAAAGTACTTTAAAGTGGGACAAATGTAGAAAACCTTGAACCACTATTTAAACGTGGGGGAATTCCTGTGTTTTTGTACACTATCGTTAAAGGACGTGGAAAGAAGGAAAAGAGGAAGCAGCTCTGCCTCAAGTTGAACTGACAGAGCGTGAGAGCCCGAGTAATGCAGCTGGACTTTGGTCAGGGGACACTTTTGAATAGTTTCCAAAATGATCAGCTAAGACTGTAATTGAAGGGTTTACACCACCTACATTAGGGAGAAAAGGTCATTTCTTTGAGGACTTTTCTTTAGTATATTAGGTAAGATTTTACTGTTATGTATAAAAGTTATACTAAACCCTCTTATATTCAGATTTTTGTCAAAGGAGCTTGACTTCCTTATTATCTTTAAAATAGTCTTAAGTAGAAGTGGCCTTAGCTCTCAAGAGGCTTTCTACTATTTTTACCACTACATAGGATTGGAAACAGTTACTTTGGAATATGTTCTCCAGGGTCTTTGTTACAAGTAGCTTGTCGCAAGGATGGATCATTTATTCTTATTTACATCTGTGAAAACGGCCGGGCATAACTTTGCATCTTTGTAGCAACAAGCTAATTACATAATAGGTATTTGCTGAAAATATGACATGCTAAAAATAAATGGCCTGGACCTCGGAGCTGTATCTCACCCTTCAGCTGATCTGTCTACTGATCACGGTAGCCTCATCAGAAAAAAAAAAAATCTACTCTGCAAATAACTGTGAAATTCTTCCTTTTAAAGTTCTTCCTGTGGTGCTGAGGACATGGCTTTCTCCGGTGTTCTTCTCCCAGAGGTACAGTTTCAGTGCAGCATCTGTCAGGATGTTTTCTCTGAACCTGTCTCCATCCCATGCGGCCACAGCTTCTGCCTCATGTGCATCACATCACACTGGGACCACAACCTTGCCATCAATTGTCCGAAATGTCAAACAGAGTTTGAGGGGCGTCCAGAGCTCTGTGACAATTCCTTTGCCAAAGAAATGTCAGACCAGATTCGAGCTAAGAGGCAGAATGGTGTGACATCAGAGGAAGAAAAATATATATACTGCAATGTTTGTGTGGGAAAGCCAATGAAGGCTGTGGCATCCTGCCTTGTGTGCTTGACCTCATACTGTGAGGTTCACCTGGAGCCTCATCTTAGAGCTTCCAACCTAAAGTTTCACAAGCTGATGGAACCCGTGGCAATGCTGCAGAGCAGGATGTGTAAGCAGCACCAAAGGCTTTTGGAGTTTTTCTGCAGAAGTGACCAGAGGTGTGTTTGCGTTCTGTGCACTGAAACAAACCACCAGTATCATGACACAGTCCCAGTGGAGCAACAGAGCCAGGATATGAAGGTGAGAGCCAAAATCATCTGTATTTAATTCATCACATTACAGCTATTTGGATCCTTTTATGGTTTTTGCATTTTTTTTTTCTTTGCTGGCATTCAGGCCAAGATAAAACGGACTGAGATGGATGTTGAGCAGATGATCCGTGACAGACTGCAGAAAATAGAGGAGATTAAACATAACGTTGAACTTAGCAAAGTGAGTTTATGTGAGGTCCTATGACAATAACCTCTGCATAACATTTTTAAATGACAGGCCTTTATTTTTCTTTAATTGATAACCACAGGAAAACTCACAGAGGGACACAGAGGAAAGTGTGGAGGTTTTCACTGCTTTATTGGATATCATCAAGAGGAGTCAAGTGGAGCTAGCAGAGATGATCCAGAGAAAACAGGCCGCAGCAGAGCAGAGGGCTGAGAGGCTCATTGCAGAATTGGAGCTGGAAATCATCGAGCTTCAGAAGAGGAGAAGGGAGATGGAGCAGCTTTACCAAGCGGAGGACCACCTGTATGTTGTGCAGGTCAGGAGATAACTGAAGCAAAATGGACAACGATTTGTTCTCATATTTGAAAAACAATCAGTTTAGGGTTTGCAAGTGAGTGGATGATGACTATGATTCATATATTTCCCGTTTTTATGTCAGAGGTTTCTTGCAGTGTATTCTGCTCCATCTCCTAAAGCCTGCTCAGACTTCTTTGTCTACTCTGATACCTGTTTGGGAGCTTTAAGGGAAGCAGTGGCTGACATACAACAGCAGCTGCAAACAGAACTGAAGAAGCTTTCAAAAAATGGTGCAGAAGACTTTTCATTAATATGACATAATACAAATCAACTTTGTGAGTTTGATTTTGATCATGTGTTCTTGTTATCTTCCAGAGCATGAGAAGATCAAGATACATGCAGGTACAGTTAAGTCTCTCACATCTATCTGGATATTCAAGTGATGTCATATGATCTTATGTTCTCTTTTTTAAAAGAAAATCAAAACATAACAAATTAATCAAAACATAACATGTTGCATGAACAGGCCAATAAATCAAGAGAATCATATAAAAAAACAACTTATGGCTTATCGATTTTAATTTTTAGAATGAAAGGATGATGAAAATTCTGTAAACTCTTTTTGTCTACCAGCGGATGTCTGTCTGGACCCAAGGACAGCCAACCCCTGGCTAGTTCTGTCAGAGAATGGCAAACAAGTACACGATGGAGAGATTGAACAAAACTTGCCTGACATACCGGAGCGGTTTAATACAGCGCCATGTGTCCTTGCTCTCAGTGTAAATAGAGACATATTTTCTATGTATTACTTCAGGGACTTGGAAGTCCTTTTTCTTAACTCAGCATTCAGAATTACCTGACGATGTCTTGCTTTGCAGGGTTTTGTCACTGGCAGACATTATTGGGAGGTCGACACGGGAGATAAGACAGCGTGGGACTTGGGTGTAGCTCGAGAGTCCATCAACAGGAAAGGTGTGGTCACACTGAGCCCAGATGAAGGTTACTGGACCATGTGTTTGAGGAAGGGTAGTGAGTACCGGGCATGCGCCGCCCAGGCAGAGCTGCTCTGCCTCTCTCAGAATCCACGGATCATCGGGGTGTTTTTAGATTACGAGAACGGGAGAGTTTCTTTTTACGATGCAGAGGCAAAGACACACATCTATTCATTTAAATATTTCCACTTCAGTGAGGCCATTTTTCCCTTTTTTAACCCGGACATGAATGACAATGGCAGCAACAAATCACCGCTCATTATCCACCCTGTCAGTGGAATGGATGCAAGCAGGGATTTAGATGACATCACAATATGAAGTAATAAATTGATATCCATTTTTTTTCTATTGTGTCTCATAAAATTTTATACTGCATTATTTCTGACTTTTTCTGAAATAAATTTATATTAGACATAAAAAATAAACTTACATCAGCTATCAATAACGGCATTTGAATTAACAAACTGGTATTTCTTCAAATTAAAACTGTGCATACACAACCATACGTGTCCTTGTTTTTTACTATGGTCTTATTTAGTTATTTCAGACACTGATGCTGTGCCTCGATTTTAAATAGGTTTTCTACAGGGGTTGCTTATGCACATAGATCATCCCCTTTTGAATTAATTCCTCAGTCCCCTGTCGCCTGCTCATTGCTCTCATCCCGCACTTAAAAAGTTTCACAGATCTTGGACCTGCCGCATTCCAATGAGAGCTCCTCTAATGATTGCATTGTGAGCCTTAGAACTGACTTCAGAGCACATCTTAGATTTAACAACCTGTCACTCGCTGATCTGATTAGCAGAGGAATAAGATTAGCCTCAAAGCAGATGGAGCACACGGACAGATTGCAGCTCTGAATCTTGGAATGTGGTATTAGATGCAAACACTTTAACCTCACATGTTTCTGTGGTTGATTCGCTTACAGAAACAGACTTACTACAAACAATAATGATAGAGCATTTCAAGAATTTCTGCTGGGAATAGTAGCTTTTATGGCTCACCTTAAACTGTGTGGGGGAAGTTGAAGGAGAAACAGCTGAAGTTGGATTAAAAATGTTGTCATCTAGGCAGAAGGGTGGAGACAACTACACGTAGTAAGTCCACAAGCTAAACTGAGGCATAACACATTTCTACAGGGGATATAGACCTCTTGGATGGCCAGTTAACATGGGTGAGTCAAATGTGTTTGCTAGAATCATTTTCAAAGCTTTATTTCATCAAAAATATGTACATGACAAATTATAATTGTGGAGTCTACATGTTTTGTGTTGTTTGCACCTCTCTTGTTTAAACTGTTGGCATCTTAAATCTAATTGAAGGTAAGGGTAAATAAAGAGCAGTTACTATAATGGGAAAGGTTATGTGATAACACAAATAAGTCAGTCTCACAATATCACAATGTTTTTTGCAGAGGGTTTAAAAATCTCATATGTATGTTTATTTCACCCAAATTACAGTTTGAAACACAGGAGATTTCAGATTGCCCAAGTTTGTGTCTTGAGGTGAGATGACATCAATCGTGGACGAGACTGCTGGGGACCTCCCAGTCCGAGATGTAGGAATGATGAGAGGGGGATTGATGCCAACTGTCCCAGGTTTGAATCGTCTGATACCAAAAAGTATTGATAGATATTTGCATATTCTTTCATTAAATCCATGATATCATGTATGACAGTACATGAATATGATCAAGTTGCACTCCCAGGAGTGGTCTAATTTGACTTGAATAATATGTTAAAAATTAGGATGTTTTTGTTCATTATTTGTTTTTTTTGTTGCTGTTCTTTTATAAAATTAATCTCCTCAGAGAGTCAGTTTTATTTACTTATTATTTACTACTTATAATTTCAATGCCAAGTTAAAGGTTTAACTTACATAAAAATTCAATGGTTTGCAAAAATTCTAAACCCACATTATATATAAAGTAAAATCAATTATATTTGAAAAAAAATGAAATCCTAAAAAGCAATAGCACATATTATTCAGTCCATGTCTTCGCAGATACCCTACGCGATGTCAAGTCATGGAGAAAGCATCATGTCGCAAAGCTGAAAGGTACAACCACTTTTTGAAACTCTTTCAAACATATTTCAGCTCATTGGCTCATGCCAAGAAAACACTTTTTGTAGTTCTTCAGTTTTCTTTATTTCAATTTTTGCAAGTCTGTGCTTTTTCTCTCCCGCAGACCCGCAACGGTTGTTTCGATTTCCCAGGGAGCATCTGGAGGATCTCTGTCTGCAACTGCAGGAGGAAAACAGTGTGCTCAGACAACACACACGAACTCAGGAGCACAGGCTGCGCAGGTAACACAATCCAATAAACAAACACAGACACACAAGCTCTGCACATGACATGAGCCTAAGACAAGCAAAGTCAGACAAATCTTTTGCACATTATCTTGTGGATATTTACTCCTGTCCACTCACCATTTTGCTGCAGAAAAACGCCCCTGTGTGCCCAATGTGCCTGGTTCAGTCTTTGTTTTATCCCAGGATGTCCACAAGGCTCATGCATCTTCGTCAGGCCCATCCTGGGTCTAGTGGTGTGAAGGACAGGGACATGGAGGACACAATACAGGAGCTGGAGGCCCGAGTCGCAATGCTGGAGAGCCAGAAAGGAGTGCTACAGAACAAACTCAGCCTGGCCAAGCAACACATCATGGACCTGGGGGCCCGCACTCCATACAAGTACAGCAAAAGTAAGTTTTAAGAAATTTGCAAGTAATCCGTTTGAAAGATGTCTGGAAATATAACGAAATCTTGTGGGGCATCTACATCCTTTATGATATTTTTTGCTCCCAATGTGTGTGGATAGGCAAAAATTGGGAGGGGGAGAGTGGAATCAGGAGGGCGGCGCAGACAGCACCGCCTCGATACGGCCTCATGCTGGAAGACACCAGGACAGAAATGGAAAGACTGTAAGTAGGACACACACAAAGAAAGCACAAGGAGTCTATAGCTCTATCTCAGTTATGATACATTTGTTAAATCTTTCTTGATAATTCCTATAGAATTACTTACTTTTTCCGCACAACATTTCTCCCATCCAGAAGATCCAATATGACAGACCAGCTGAGGATGACAGAACTGGAACTTACAGCTCAGGCGCTCAGAGACAGTCTGAGAGAAAGAGAAAAAGACATAGAGGGGACTGTTAAAGAGCTGAGAAACCAACAGGCTGACAGACACAGGTGTGTGATGTAATTATATAGTTATTCATATTGCACAAGCATCTTTAGAGTTGTAGGCAGCCATAGGCTTCAAACTGTGCTAAAGTAACATCTTGCAAAATTTTAACAACCTCTCTAACAAAGCATGGAACGAAATAGCATCCTTCTAGTTGCTACTTTGAACACAGTCATGGGAAATTATGATAGGAAAATACAATACAACTACGTAATGTGCATCAGTCTCACAGAAAAACATGAAATACCCACAAAAAGAAACAAAAAGTTTTTGTGCTCACTAACACAAAATATTTTCTTTAGATTTTTCTTTTGTAGCATCCAACTATGCTTTTACAGTAGTCTACATATATCTCATTCATGTGTGTACTGTATTGTCCCTGTTTAATAGTTTTCTAGCTCACAACATGGGGCTCGGCATCCATAATGCTTTGCATTTTAATGCAAAGCATGTATTGGTTGCAGTGCCTGTTTAACGCAAGTCAAAAGGTTCTACTGTCCATAACTGTTTCAAGTTTAATTGGTCAAGCAGTTTGTAATGTGCAACACCTCTTATTGATTGGAGAAAATTGACCTACAACAGATTTTGTTCTAAGACTGGGTTTACTATCTTTATAACAAAATCATGCCAAGGAAATTGAATAAATATCATGAATCATGATTTTTTTAGAACAACTATCAGAGAGAATGTGGATCTGATCCGTCTACAAAAACAGCTTTCAGACAAGAGTGCTGCCCTGAGGGTGACAAAGGAGAAGTTCTCAGACCTGCAAGAGGTGAGGTCAGAGGTCAGATTCTCCTGCCCCTCAGCAATTGTGTTATAAAAGTGGACTGCATTGGCAAAGGCTTAAATCAAAGAATGTGTCTGTTTTTATTGTTCTATCTAGGCATATGAAAAACAGCTAGAGGAGGTAATATTCCTGGTTTTCAAGCTCAGCATATATTTTACATTTTCGATTTACTGAGTTTGTACTCACACAAATGCTGATTGTGTCCTGTATTTGCCTCAGAGCCAGAGGTCACTCAGGGAGAGTCAAGGTGCTCTGTTGGAGAAAGTTGAGGAGTTGACTGAACAACTGAAGCAGGAGCGACAGAGAGCTCTGGCTCTAGAGGGACAGCTCTCAACCACCAGTTTGTCTCAACAGACCCTGGACAAGGTTCCCCATTTGCATCTGTGTCCCAATCTCTAAATCCCTCAGGTACATCTATGTGTCTTCATTTTAAAATTCACCTTTTTTTTTTTAGCTCCAAGAAAGAATTTCAGACCTGGAGGGAGAGAGGGATCTAATCAAAGAAAACTATGACACTCTGCTGCAGAGGTGAGTATTTAAAAAATAGATTCAGGAAAAAAAAATCGAAATTGTGTAGCAATATTCAAATCTCATAAAGATGTTTACATTCTGAAGCATCCGCTGTCCTTTTAAATGTTTTTTTATTTTTTTGCTTTTTCTGTTTCTCAGTTCTCTATCTTCCCAGAGTGACCAAGACGGTCAGGTAGAGAAACACAGAAAAGTGGATCAAACAAGGGAGGCAGTGGTGGAAAGCAACCACTGCATGGACATTCAGAGACTAGAGGAAAGGCTGGGAGCAGAGAGGGAAGAAAGAAA
The DNA here is from genome assembly GCA_013363375.1 of Menidia beryllina. Classification (NCBI taxonomy): domain Eukaryota; kingdom Metazoa; phylum Chordata; class Actinopteri; order Atheriniformes; family Atherinopsidae; genus Menidia; species Menidia beryllina. The sequence continues at coordinate 5,465,665 of JABUIW010000018.1, read as the reverse complement.
CATGCTGGAATTGGAGAAGGAGAAACTGAGGCAGGAGAAGGAGATGCTGGAGCAGCAGAGAAAACAAGAGCAAGGTAAAGAGTCTCATTAAAGACCCCATTCATCTCGATTTATGGTTCAACTAATTTCAACCATTTTATTTATGGTATTGAATACAGCTCAGATTTCTCAAAGGTAACCTGGTTTACATTCCAACATGAAACTCAACATTATTTACATTTAGAGATGCTCGTGTTGACGAGAGACAAACAAGAGCATCTGGAACGGGATGTTGTGCAGTACAAAGAGCAAGTTTCTGTTCTGCAGGACAGGCTGGACTCAATCAGCAAGGTCAGAAACTCACTGACGATCATAAGTTCATCCTTCTTTCGCGCATATCATGATACAGATCCTCTTTCCTCCAGGACTTTGATATGAGTGTGGAGGAGCTCAGCGAAACTCTTATGCAGATCAGGGTTTGTACCTTTTCTTAATTGCTTTTACCAGGTAGACAAGGCCTATTACCCTCAAACTTAGTGTCCCGTTGCCCCTCTGTCTACAGGCTTTTAGGATGCAACAAGAGAGCAGGGAGGGCCTGCGCTTCCTTGTGCCTGATAGGATGGTGGAAGATCCCACACGTGAGCTGGTAAATATCCAGGCATCACATGCTGAGACTGTGCTGGAACTACAGAAAACCAGAAACCTTCTGCTGCTGGAGCACAAAATTACCAAAGATCTGCAGGTACATACAACCTTTCAGTGCACACGTTACACAGAAACCCTCTGAAATCTAATATCGTAACCCTTCTAACATATTATTTAACCAAAAAATCTTGTAAACAAATTATCTAACCTCCGCTAGGAAGAGTTGAAAACATTCAGTCAGGGAGTGGAAAAAGAGAGGGAGGAAAGCAGGAAGAGGATTGGAGAAAAAGACAAACTTTTAGCAAAAAGAGCTCTCCAGATCAACACTTTACAAGGTATGACCTCAGGACCCAATTGTGAACTGACAGAATGACTTTCAGATCCGCAAAATGTTTTGTCTCTTCTCAATATCTTAAGCCCAGCTAAAAGAGTTGGCATACAGCCCCAGGAACTACAAACGGACTATTCCAATACAGTACACCTGGCCAGCTGGGGAACAGGAAGTGATACAGCCCATAGAGGATGACCTGTCTTTCTCTCAGCTAAAGGCTGGAGAGTCACTGTTGGAGATTCACCTTAAGGTAAAAAAAAAGTAGACTTCTAATACACTAAATATGTCAGAAGAGTTTCTCCCTAAAGCTAATTTCGTCTCCATTCTTTTTGTTCTGCCAGGCAGCCACCTTCACCCCAGCTGGGCTCCGGATTATGGCCGACTTCCACCCAGGAGCAGAGAAAAATTCCAGCTTTGTGACATTCTGCACCTACTGCCTGTTGGACTTTGAGATGCACTCTACTCCTCTTGTGTCAGGAAGCCAGCCCAACTATGGCTTTACATCTCGCTATGCTCTGACGGTTAGAGATCTCAGAAGGCTGGAAGCTCAGGGGTCAAGGGTCAGTGTGGAGCTCCATCAGGCGTTAGGAGGGGTCAGATTTGTCACCCATGGAAGTGGACAAATGTCACTCATGGGCGCCATGGAGAAGAGGGGAGAGCGAATATGTGGGTGTGTCAGTATAACAGGTGAGTGATGTACATACACGTTGTTTGGTTCTCTAAACTAGGTTTAGCAATACTGATGCACCGACATGCAGCTGAAATCTTTCTTTCTTTTCTTCCTTTTTCTTCCTTTTTCAATTCTATCCTTCTCTTAGGACATGAGGCTGAAATTGTCGGTGTTGTTGATTTCTGGGTCCGCCTCTTCCCTCCTGTGGAAGCCATTGACTCTATGGCAGAAAGTGGAGCTGAAAGACAAAGTTTGATGCAAAGGACTCCTGTGAAGATTTCCCTTGGCTGGCAAGAAACTAGTCAAGAGGTAAAAACTGCAAGAAGGATTTTTTTTTTACCATAAAGCTTTTGGACTAACTAACCCAAAAGCTTGAACCCAGATCCTCCTTAAACACTTTCTATTCATTTTAAAATAGAAGTTTGCAAAGAGGGCTGCATTGTAGCATGGTGGTAACACCATCGCCTCACAGCAATGAGTTATCAAGTTCCCTTTGTTTGTAGTTGCATCTCCACTGGTAGTGCATGTTAGATTAACTGATGATTAGAACATGTCCATAAGAGTGAGTGTGTGTATTGAATAGAATAGCTCTTTCAGTCACGATGGAATGATTCAGTCGAAGTGTAAACAGGACATGCACTTGTCTTTTGCTTTTTTTGTGTGTCAGGAGTTACATGACTATGGTTGTGGGATCCCCAACGAGTTGGTGGTAATGCTGGAGCGCTGCGTGGGCCTTAATGCTCGCTGGCCGGGACTCCTCCCTGATGCCTACCTGACATATAGGTTTTATGACCTCCCACCTCATGTCTCTCAAACCATCCAGTGCTCGGCTGATCCGGTGTTCAACGATGTCACCAGCTACCCTCTTGCAGTGACTACTGATGTGATGAACTATTTTAGGTATCCTAGTTCAAAGTTTTGATTAAATTATGTCAGACAGATCATGTCAAGCTTTCATTTTAAGTACCTTTTAATTGTACATTTGCCAGGTCCAGCAGTCTGTGGGTTTATGTATTTGATGATAGTGATGACCAGATACCGCCAGTCTACCTGGCTAAGACCCCCATCCCACTGCGTGCCCTGGCTACAGGCAGAGAGATTCGAGGTGAGAGTGAGAAAAAGTAAACCAACAGCAAAATCATCAATATAATGAAGGAGTGGAAACCAACATTTTCATTTCATACTGACATCACATATCAATATCTTCTTGGGAACATTTCAAAATATAAAAAAAAATCACAAACTGATCTTTTGGAAGCATTTCCAAATGCAAGTTTTTCAGACCTCCATTTAACTGTTTCCCCTTCCCTTCCAGGTGATTATGTTCTGAGGGATCCAGCTGGTGGACCTCGAGGCATGGTCAGAGTCATGGTTAAATGGAAGTACCCCTTTCAGCCTCCAAGGGATGCTTCACAGGTCAGCCAGGTGAACGGAGTGGACAAGCCTGGCAGCATGAAGGAAAGCACGGCGATGGAGGCGAAAAGGAGAGAGGAAGTGTCACAGAGGCCCATAGCTAAGCCTCGAGTGAAGGTGATTTGGCATGTTCTGTTCAGTCAAAAGCAACCCAAGCTGAATTAAGTCCATGCAAATTCTGGTCTGTGTGAGGCTTTCATTTCCTGACTGACCACTTTTTTCCTGTGGCTGAACTACAGGCCCGGCAACCTGATCCGAGAGAAACTACGGCTGTTTCCAGAGAGACAAAAGGCTGGGTAACGTTTCAAGCTGAATTAAGTGTCAGTGGACATTTTAACTACAAACTGTGCACCCACACATTTTTCTGTTTGTAGCCTCAGCCTCCACTCATCAAACAGAAAAGCTCTCAGGACGTCCGATCAAAACAAGTCACGCCAGTGAAACTATTGGACACTCGTCCATCAACAAACGGAAGGAAACCCGCCAAGAGGTCGCCTGAACTTCAGCAGAGAACTCCACATATGACACCAGAGCCAAGACTGACCACACCCTCTCATTGCAAAACCAGAAAGTAAGCTAAATCAAAAATTTTCAGCACAATTCAAAATAAAATTATGAAAACATCTAAATATAACATGTTATCATAAAGATCCTCAGCTGGAACATCCAGAGAATCGCCAACCACACTTTCAAGGGGGAGCTCTCTAAGAGATATAAAGACTCAGGTTAGCCTTCTTATTTTCTGAAATCTACATACAGTAGAGTTCTTTTTGGTCAAAACAACACTGTGTGAGGATTAATGGTGTCATGTGGGATATACAAACACCTTTTCTTCTTCTTAAGGACCTTCCCTCTGCGGATCAGGTGTCAGGGGTTGAGAATGAGGAGGAAGAGGAAAGCAGTGAGAGTGGTAATTATGAAAACCTTTGGTTTTATTGATGCTATCGGAGATAAATTCTGCTATTGTTCAGATCTGAGAAGAGGAAGATATCCAGCATAACGCCGTCCTCTTTCCAAATTATGGCTTAAAGAGGTGAAGCTGTCCCATTCAGAATTAGCTGTAACATTTAAATTCTTCTGTTGTAATTTTTCAAATTTAAAGCAGGAGAGAGTGCAGCTCCAGAATCTTCAGAGTCCAGTTCCTCCCTGAGCGAAATCATAATCATGCCAACGAAAAGAAAAATGCGAAAGGTAGGAAGTATATGTATGTAAGAGAAAAATGCAAGCTTGGAGGTCAGCAGTGATGATAGGTAGGAAATAAATGTCTCTTTGTTTCAGGGTGAAAAATTAAGAGTTGAGATTCTGTCTCTGACATTTGAACCGTCCTCACGCGTGGCTCTGGATGAGTCGGTGCAGCGAGTGTATGTGGAGTATCGACTGCTAGGTGTCCCCATGGAGACAACAGAAACACCCATGTCTCTACGCAAGCCCACAGAGGGAGAGGAAATTCACTACAACTTTACAAGAGGTGGGAGTTTCAGAGCTTTGTGACCTTCTAATTTTTGTATTTAATACAACTTTAGTGAGCTCAACAATCTTTTTCTTTCTCCCTCTCAGTGATTTACGTGGATGGCTCTCTGTCAGCCCCACTAAGGCAGTATCTTTACACAATGTTGGAGGGCACAGATCCCAACCAGGGCAGGTAGTGTCATCTAATACAATTACTTGACTGAGTGACTCCTGCTCTACCTGGAATCTTTGTGGATACCTTGTGTACCATGTCACAGAAAGAGAGCATGTGTCTCATTGCAGGTTAAAGTTCACAATAGTCAGCGAACCAATGGACGATGATGATGAATGTGTGGATGTTGGACATGCTTTTCTGGACCTACAGGAACTGCTGCTCACAGGAAATGATGTCATTGAACAAGAAATTGATAGTAGGTGTTGAATTTGGGTGATTTATTGAGGGAAAGGTAAACATAAAAAACCCTATGTGCATTGAATGAATTGAGATAATTGATGATACTACACCAAAGTAACAATTCAGAAATTCACTATGGTTGTATTGTTCGTAAAACCTTAGGAAAACACAACAGACAGTCATATAAAAAAAGACACAAAATTAAACAAAAGGACCGAAAAAGACACATTGATCTGAAAAGTTACCCTCCAATAGTCTCTTCAGTTACTTATTTTTCACTGTGATCCTGTTCTTTCCAGTTGTGAGTGTGGATGAGGACAAAGAGGTGATTGGAAACCTGAAAGTGTCACTCGAGGCAGCAAAAGCACTAACTGGGATTTACCAGGAGTTTCACCGAAAAGACGAGGAAGTGAGCAAGACAGATGATGAAGAAAAAGGGGCAGAGGAAGAAGAACAGGAAGAAGAACAAGAGAGAGAGAAGAAAAGTGATCAGATACAAGTATTAGATTATGATGATGATGATGACAGTGACTTTGAATGAATGTAAAATATATACAATTGTATTAATCAATAAAGAAAAAGCCTTTACGTCCTTTCGTAGTCCCTTCAATGTAATGAAAAGCAGACAAATAAAGGGTGAATTTGAAAGAAAACTGTTTAACTGCTTTGGTAACTGTTCTTTGCTGTGTTTTTTTCCAGATTACAGGAAAAGATAATCCTATGCAAGTCCCATTGTTGTAAAATTATCACAAATGATAGCATGTTTATTTACAGATATTGCTTTCTTAGAATTTATGCAGAATTAATTTCAATTCCAATATATTTTCCTTCTTTCACCAAAATTAGTGCAAATTCCACACTAAAAAAGGCAGGACTTGAACCAGAAGCAAACAAACAAACAAACAAACAAGTACAAACAAACAATTTGGATATCGACACTGATTACGGCTTATACCATTTAAATACAAATGATATACAATTTAAAAAAGCAAAAAATCAGAGTTTGGCGAACAAACTTCAAACTATACAGAAGTAGGATTATTTTCCAATGTTCTTTGAATGCATCATTACATTAGTGGCACCTGGCTCCTAATGGAAGAGTTGAGTTGGTCAATTTGATTTCATAAATTAAAATTTCAAGGGAGAAAAAAGCCTCTTCGTTTAGTTTTAACATTAAATGTTAAAACTGTATGTAGAGGATTACGGCGTCTTGGGTTTTTTATTTTTAAATTAAGAAAACGCCCAAGTTGTGATGGTTTGATCCCGCAAATCGGCTAACGTTAGCGTCGTTGAAAAATAACAGGATATCAGACAGTTTTGGGGAGAAACTTGGTTTAAACTGTAAAGTAATTCAACATATATTTCACTTGAGTCAAAAACTATGGTAAGTATCTGTCCTGTGTGGTGAGTGAAATTGATATTTTAACGGTTTTGCAAAGTGTAGCACCATGGTATGTTGAAGTAAACTTGGAAATGTGGCAAACGAACGTTAGTCACTTCGAAAGAATCCATTTTCTCGACGACGACATAACACAGCTTAGAAGTTCAATTAAATACAATAGTGTTTGTAATTAACAGAGAGAGTTGATGAAAAGTGTGAACCATCAGCACGCCACCAAACTGCTCCATAACAAGTTCATAGTGGTGCTTGGGGACTCCAGTGAGTTATAGCTCTCCTCATCTTCTGAAATCATGATTAAACCTGTTGTTATCCTCCAAGATTGTAACCCATCTGCTGTGTTTCCTCTACAGTTCAGCGGGCTGTATACAAGGACCTTGTTCTATTGCTACAGAAGGATAAATATCTCACCTTAAGACAACTGAAGAACAAGGCAAGTAAAACCCCAGACCAGATGCATACTTTTTCTTTTTCACCAGGACAATCAATCTTATGCTTTAAAAGGAATGTCTGTCTTTTGATTTGAAACATGCCTACATTTTTTTAGGGTGAGATGAGCTTTGAACAGGACTGTCTGGTGGAAGGGGGCAGTCTGATTGAGATGAATAATGGAACAGAGTACAGAGAAGTCCGGCAGTTCCAGTCTGATCACCACCTGGTCCGCTTTTACTTCGTGACACGCATCTTCTCTCAATACATGCAAAGCATCTTAGAGGACTTCCGTCATGGCCTGAAACCTGATGTTATCATTGCCAACTCCTGCATTTGGGATATTTCCAGGTGCAAACTAACTTAATTGTAGATTAGTTTTGGCCTGCTAAATAGTGATTTAAGTAACTGTAACTGTTCCTAATGTGTGATGCGAATGAAAATGGCTGTGTTTCAAAACAGAGAACTATCATGTAAAGATGGCTTACTTATGCTAGTTTGGCTCACGTCCTGCTCATTTTTCTGCCGGCTGTTGAATAAATCCGCCTGCAGAGCATGATTTGGGTATCCTCACCGTGTAAGCTGCTCACGGGGATAGCTGGTCCTCTGCCCATATTATTTGCACAATATTTTGCTAAACAAACTTTCTTTTGTTTATTGACAGGTTTAGATTAAAAAAATAAACCAGATATTTTACCCATATATTTTACTGAATTACCATAAGGACCAAGTTTGATATATTTTATGTTCATGGTGCTTTTGCTTTTTTCCAAGATACAATTCCAATTGGATTGATGACTACAAGAAGAATCTCCAAAGATTCTTTGATGCTCTGAATGAGATTCTGCCAGAGGAAACGTTGGTCATTTGGAACCTCACAATGCCTCTGGGAGAGAGAATCAAAGGGGGCTTCCTGGTTCCTGAGGTATGTCATCCACATCCAATTACATCATGACTGCACACAGTTCTGGTAATGAAAGATCTGAGTCCCACAGGAAGTGAGTGTCAAACAATTATTAATGATCAGTTATTTTTATTTAAATTTGAATCGATTTTCATTCTGCCATTCAAATCTGTTTATATAACTTATAGTTCATACAGTTATATGTTGGCAGTATGAAGATGACATATTTGAAATGGAAGCTAAATGATCCATTTTGCATAGCTTAAGTCTCAAAGCATTCTCTTCTTTTCCTTGTTGACCTCAGATAAAGCACAAAGCCCCTCAGTTCCGTTATGACGTGATCGAAGCCAACTTCTACAGTGGAACTCTGGCTGATGCTTATGAAAGGGATGTGTTGGATCTCCACTTCCAGTTCCGCTTCTCCCTGCACCATCGAACCACAGACGGAGTCCACTGGAATGCCATTGCCCATCGCAGGATTACTAGTCTGTTGTTGCAGCATATCGCCCAAGCGTGGGGAGTAATAATGCCCTGCCCGCTGATTGCTGTTGGTGAGGATAAAGGTTTTGTGTAGTCATAGTTGTATAATACACTAGACCTATAAAATGGGTCTTACAGGTTTAATCTGACACTAATTGTGATTTCCAGAGCATACAAACATTCTTCAACAGCCAGCCAACAACTATCCTCCAACACTGGCAGGTAAGACATTAATGTGTACACCATGCTTGTGACCGACCAGTCAACCTGATACTTGCCTCCTAGAAAATAACTTTAATCTTGTGGCATTGGAGATAGTTTAATCCTCAGATTCAATTCACCTTTATATGTTTTTCATCAAAATGTCACTACTTCAGCCACTTACTTTCGTTCTTTCTTCTGGAATGGTGGCGTGAAGGGACAGTCCTGTGACAGTATCACAGTTTCTGACAGCCATTTTAGGGAACACTCTTAATTCCAGCAAATGCACTACATCTCATCTCCAAAAGGGTCTGATAGGTGGTTCTCTGCTGAAAAGGTCTTATTCTAACAGAAGTGGTTCTAGCTGTGCAGAGTTAATAATAAAGGACCACACTTAGGTATATCTTTTCCAGTCTAGCTGATCACTTCTCCAGTTTACACTCACACACTGGTGCACCACTTCCTGACCTCTTTAGTTTTACAGACTTGCATTATTTTTCATTCACCAATTGATCTGTTTGGGGCAGTGTGTGTTTGAGTGTGTGGCCCAAAGGCACTGACAGGTGGGGCCCAGGAAGCTGGAAATTGATACACTGACCCCTCTGTCTCCTGAGCTTTAGCTGATAGTAATGGCAGACAGGATGGTTTCACATCACTGCTTATACAAACAAGTTCATAAATTAGAAGTAGAGTCAGGTGCTGACGATTGCCGTTTCCCCTCAACTGAGGGCATCTTCTAAAACCAGGTAAACAGAAAATGTTCCTCTGAAAAGTGTTTTTCTAGATAGATAAAATATTAACATGCATGCACTATTCACCGATTCTTAATCTGCCATCCCTTCTTACCTGTCTCCTAGAGTCATCCTCAGCAACATTCAATTATGATGGCTACAAAGAGGAATTCCAAAGTGATTCCTTGTCTTTTGGCTATTTAGACTTTGAAGACAACCAACATCTACAGCTACATGGATATGAGGCTCCAAGATACTTCAGACCCTCTGTCCAGCCACAGCCTCTCCCAGACTACAGGCATCAGTATGAACACAGACAAGCTAGAAACGGTAGGTGCAGTCACATGTGTGCCCACATTTCTAAATGCTTGGCTCCTCAGACCTCCACAACAAAGTAAAAGTAAAATATTAGTTAAATGATTTTAATGCCAAAACTATTATCAAACTAATAATTCAAATCAAAGACTAGTTTTAGATTGTATGACTTTAACCAAATGGGTGTTTAATTATCTAATGGCTGGTCCATCTTATTTATCTGTCCATCAGCTTCAGAGGACTGGCTTCCCCACCCCTTTGAGCCCTACAGAGAGCACCATCATCAGTATGTGATGAGGAGCCGGCACACAAGACACCTCTACACGCCGTACACCCATCACAGAAAGATTCAGTATGCGCGTCATGGCTCCTACCAAAGTTGAAGTGCCTAAATTAGCATAATAACATTCCAGTTAATATGCCTGCTCTTGAAGCACATTTAATTTCTGCATGTTTTTCTGCATGGTAGTTTCAAACCCCTTGCTAAGCTTAAGTGTTTTTTTTTTTTTTTTTTTTTTTTTTTCTTTTTAAAGAATTTTAAATAGTTAAGAATATTGCCTGTGTTTTTTTTTATTTTGAACTTAAAGACTTAATTTCTGGCAAATTTCAAGTGAGCCTTTAAACTTGTAAAAGGATACTTTTGGAAACTGTCGCTTACAAATTTGGAATTACTTTTTTTTTTTTTTTTTTTTTTTTAATCAGACCAAATAATTTGTCTTTTTAGGTAGCTGAAAAATGTAATGCTTGTCATGTCAGTTATAACAAATGTGCTACCATCACACAATTCTGTAGATTAAATAGATTTTTGTTTTGTTTGGAATAAAGTTTCAAATTGGTATATTTACCTTGTTAATTTGCAAAAACAAGAAATTTATGTTAAAATGAGCAATTAGCTTTTATTAATTTTAATACAGATGAAAAAAAAGATACAAAGAGACATTGCAGTCGATTGACCGGATGAGTTTTTTCTTTTGAAATAGACAAGTTAGCAAACTTGGTAACCAAACCTTTTCAGTAAGATCACGACACCCTTATGATGTGACATTCAGGTGTTTTGTTTGAAAAATTATCAAAACAACAACATTCATATCAAAATAATGACACAGCTGTCAGTAAATAGTGTTAGTGCTTGAGCATTGTAATTACAGGACTCTTTCCTGAGAATAGTCTTATTTAAAAAAAATAAAAATAATAATGAAACTAACACTAGGGGAATGTTTAGGTGTAAGTTGGAAGGGGAAGATGGAGCTGTTTTAGACCATGAGAAGATGGTGCACTTTCTGCAGCTGCTGCTGTGAGAGGACGAGGCGGTGAACTTGTTCTTGGCCGCGAGTGCACGGAATGGCAACACGGCCTACAAACACTGTGCCGCCCTGCTTTGCTTCCTTGGCCTGAGAGGGAAAAAAAGAAAATATGCATGTTATACTTTTTAGCACGCAGCACGTCACGACTCTATCAGACATTGTATATTAACTATAAAGCAGTACCTTAACAAAGGAGGACACCGGAAATGTGGCAAAGTCAGAGGGAGCCTTTGCTCCAGGCTGATGATAAACCACATGTTCAGCCACCTCCCCCTGGACAGAAAACATCTTATCAGCCACTGCTCTCACTGTGTCAACATTATGATGTATGAGGATAAATGTTACCTTAAGTTTGTCCAGAGCATCACTGAGATTCTTCAGTCGAGCAGTTTGCTCCAGCAGCTGAGCACTGGCACTGACTGAGGAATACGGGATTGATCAGGCTCATCAGTTAGAAACGGATGCACACACTCCTACAAACTGAAATGATTAACGGGGGTGGGAATCCTGTATTAAAAATGAAAAGTTGTGCCCACCTGTTGTCTTCCCTGTAATATCGACCACTTTAACCTCTGCGGTGAGCTTGAGCAGGGTGGCCAGCAGCTGGTCAGTCCTGCGATAGATGCCTGTGTTCAACCCCTCTGGAGGAATGGAGCTTTCTTTGGAAACCTGTGGGAGTTTTGGAGGGCAGAGAGGAGGCAGGGAAGCGAGCTGTGCCCTCATCTTCTCAGCCTGCAAGTTAAACACATCAAATATTAACAAGGACTAGACAGTTTGCACATTTTTAAGGTCATATGTGCTCCCCTTCAGTGTACCTTCAGCCTGTTGTTCTCATTCTTGAGGTACTTGATGCCCAGTCTCTGAGCCTCAACCTGCTGCTTAAGGAGAGGTGAGTCAACCACCTGCATCGATCCGGCCATCGAAGGAGGTACACCTGTTACAGTACCAAAAAGACAACACTGAAAAAATCTATTCAGTGACATCTTGCATACTCCCTTCAAAAAATGCCGTCTAACCCCAAAAGTATAAACTGACCAAATTCAGTCTCCAAGAATTAAGCTTTTTTGTTTTTTCATGTATATCAGGACTATTTTACCTCCTGCTGATCCATGAACGATGGAGGCAATTCCTGCAGCTGGCGAGCCTCTCAGGCCTTCGATGGTCATCTTTGACTGGTTAGTAATGCGTTGTTTCAGCTCTGCTTTTTCAGCCTCCAACTGATCAATATCAGCCTGCAGGGCATCCATTGTCTCCTCAAACTCCCTGCAGAGGAGAAAAAGTGCGAGTGAGAGGGTAAATCGGTGTCACTCCAGGAAAAAAAAAAAACTAGAAATAAGTTACAATCTGCTGCTTTATCATTCTTACTTTTCTTTCTTCTTAAGGAGAGCAAGGTTCTCGTCCAGTTTAGTCTGAATTTTTTCCACTCGTTCATCAGCATCTTTGGTGGACGTGTCGAGCTTCTTCTCCAAGAGGCTCAGGCGGACATGCGCCTCACTCAGCTCCTCTCCCTGAATTCACACGGTGCACAGTAACTCCTGTTACTTCAGCTTTCTTCCTCTAAACAGGCAGATCTATTCACCCTTATTTTCCAACAAAGTTTCTTCATATATTACCTTAATCTTGAGGGACTTCTTCAGCTCCTTGATGACAGTTTCTCTGTCTTCTAGTTTGACTCCTAGTCCCTCTGCGTCAGTCATCTCAGCCCTGACAGTGGATGCTCTTATCTCAACAGGTGGAGCCTCGAGACAAGAATAGATCAGTTGGTGAGAAGAAGGAACTTAAGCACAGCAACAACTTTGGGATGTTAACAATCAAACTGTGTTATAGATTATTGTGCAAAGTTAAAGGTATACAAATACCTTTCCTTGTGGTTTCTCAGCATCATACTCTCCTTCCTGCATGGCTGTGGCCATTTTGTTCATGGTTGCAATGACAGAGCTGCAGGACTGTCTCAGAAACTCTGGCCCATCCACACCATGGGAGCCATATACCTTGGAGAGAAGGTGAAGTTAATAGGACAAACTACTTCAACACAGTGCAGATTTTTGATAGCATTCAATATGTTCCTGTAGTGGTTTATTTCAAAAGGAGCAATCCTGGAAAAAATACAAATCTGAATAAATTTACTGCAGCGCACAGAGTTTGGTTGAAACTTTGGTAATTATCTATTCTGGATTGGAGCTAAAGCCCTTCCCTATACCTGCTCCACAGCCTTGCACGCAATGTCCTCAAGTTTGAGAGCGTTGAGGCCCTCCTGTTCTCCCATTGGAGCTACCATTTGAGCTCCAGCTGCAGCCACTTCCTGGAGGACTGCAACTACCCGTGTCAGCTGTCGTCTGCATTCAGTCAGAGTCTCGGACACCTGCCAGAGGACACACGACAAGCCATTCAAATATCCTGTGGCTTAGTTGTTTATGTACATGTGATAAAGGGTCAACAATAACACTGACTCGCTGTCTCTGTCAGTCCAACACAGACCCATAATTCAGCATGCTTCTCTCTATACCTGTGGTCCAAAACCGAGCGCAGCCGGGACTCCTGCTACATCTGTTCCAGGCATGCGACGGCGGATCTTCTTACAGAACTGTTTTATGTCAGAGCAGGAAGTGTCGAGGTCCTTCAGAAGAACGGCAAGACCAGAACTCTCCTGTCCTGCTGCCAGGAAGGCCCGCAGACGGGCTACCTCCACTCCCATACAGTCCAGGGCACTCTGGGTGAACTGAAGAGAGAGTAACAGAAAAAGAAGTACGTCTGCTTAAAAAAGGTTTCACAGAGACATTTAAGTTAACACTCAGGCTTTTAAAACTATTTAAGCAGATATGTAGAATTTTGTTTGGCTTTTAATAACAGTAAATGTTAAAGCTAAATAAAATGAAAATACCTTAATATGGTCAGCCAGCTGCACTGTGCAGTCCTCCGTTTGATCTGCCAGATGGACGCTGTACAGTTGCTGGAGGAAAAAAAACAGTAAGGTGCTTCATATGTGACAAAACACTCAATTTGCTAAGTTATATTTTTGTAAAAATCATATTTCACTGAATAGTACCTGATAGTATTTGATAGCTTTTGTCAGGGGTTCCACCTGTACAGTCTCATCTAGTTGGTCTTTATGGAGTAGGTCAATGAAATAGTCCAGTGAGCGCTCATGAAAGTTCATCTCGGAGTAAAGCGTGCCCATGCGCTTAAAAACGTCCACAGTACAGGTACTTAGAGCCCTAGAACAAAGGTAGGAGCAGAGGGAAGACATAGAAGCAGTGAATCAGGCTCATCATTTCAGTTCAGCTCCAAAAAAGATTTCATTTCTCCACATATCTTTGCTTATAATACAACACAGTGTTTATCCATTTTCAGCAATGTTTTTGACATTTTGGTAACGTGGATGGAGTTCTTACTGCTCGTATTTGTGCAGGGTGGCCTGCAGCAGGCTGAGGGAGTACACTAGTCCTGATGCAAAACTACGCTGTTCTCCTGGAGGTCCTCTGAGCCCGGTTCCCTGGACCAGATTCCCGTTCAAGTGAAATTTCTCCTGGGCCTGTTTACTGATCAGCTCAGCCTTCAAGTGAGATACGCAAACATGAGTTTCTAAATGCACTGACAGACACTGTATTATTCAATGAGAGTACCACTATTGCATACCTTGCAGATGAGCCTTGGAATGAGCAGCAGCACCAGAATACAGTCATGATCTCCACCGTGACGAAGGAAGGAATCTGGCATGAAGGAGGTGAGGAGGGACACCTGTCTGTTAGCTTGAGCCACTTCCATTTTCCTCAGCTCCATCTCAATAGCCTGGAGACACAAAGTGACTTGTTTCAAACCAGAATATAAGCCAGCAACAAAGCTGGTACTTTTAGTCATCTTGTAGATCTCTTACCTTGGCATAAGCCTTGGTCTCTGCAAACTTGATCTTAAAGTCAAACAGTTCTGTGGGCGCTTGCTGAACTTGTTCAGTATTTGCACTCTGCTGACTGATCAGCTCCCTGTTGGCCTCCTAATGTACAAGAAACAAAGCACTTTAATCTGATGCCCAAACTATATGGCACTCTACAAAGGTCTGTTTCCCCTCCATCTGCTCACCTGGAGAGAGGCAGTAAGCTCTCGGTACTTGTTGATGGTCTGCTGGTAATCAGCTACAGTCTCCTGAGCAGCTTCTACCTTTTTTTCTGCCTCTCTAACTTTTGCTGTACCCATGTCCAACTGCTCCCTCAGTTCCATTTCTGTCTCTCTGGCGTTCTCCTGGAGCTCATCATTCATCTCATTGATGGCTTCCTATTGATGCAGGGACAAAAACAGGTCAAATTATAGTCAGGTTATAATTTCCCCCTATGTATCCTTTTTTTTGCTGCCTGTCTTTAAGCATTAGCAAAGGTTTTGTATTAAACATGATCTACAGCTTTAGAGTCATCAATAAATCCATGGATTAGATTTTTCAGAATGTTTAAGGATATAAACATCCATAATAATCATTGCAGGTAAACTGACCAGATCAGTGACAGTTTCTCTCAGCTCCCTGACTTTTTCCTCCAGATCAAGATTCCTCTCAGTGAGGGTTTCCACCATCTCTTCTGACCCCAGGGCAGCATCCACCTGTTTGAAACAAACAACCATAAATAGTTTTTTTTTCTTCTTTCAAAGTAGCCTTAACCAAACAAGAATAGCTCTAATTTTTAACACCAATACAAATGCATGAGTCTGAATATTTTGTCAATTCTTTTTTTATTTGTTTAGTGTGTGCCAGTACTCTGTTTGAAACGACTTTAAAGCACCAGCCGATTTTTAAGACATTCCCTTTCAGAATATGTATATATATCATTAGTTCTCCTTTATTTAGTCTCCCTGGACTTACCTGCTCCTTAAGTTCATCGATTGTGGCCTCTGCTTGCTTGACCTCCTCCTGCAGTTTTTCTTTCTGAGTCCTTAGTGTATCCAGTTCGATGTTCTTCTTCTCCATCTGCTTCTGTAACTTCACATGTTCTTGCTTCTCTGAGGCAGACAGATCACGCATCCTGCAGGGAAGCAGGTGAGACAGTCTTTTTTTTCATCTTTATCAGGGCTTGTATTTGGCGAAATTAATTAAATGTAATACATTTTGTTTGTTAGGTAAAGGGGTTAAACATGTTCCTGTAGTTTGGATTACGGTAAGTCTTTTTCACATACCGAACTAGAGCCTCCTTCAGTCTGCTGTTCTGCTCCTCCAGCTGTTTGACTTGGTAACTAGAGGCAGCCCCATCTGAACCTGTATCAGAGAGAAGAAATCATGGTAAGGTAGCTCAGTCAAGAAATGACAAAGATTCATGTTATTTGAACAAATAAGATGAAACACAGTTAAAACTGAGGGAACTCTGTAAATTGAGAAATAAACTCATGGTTTTGAACATCTGTAACGTTTGTTGGCCACACACCTTTTTCTGAAATCTCATGTCTGAGGATCTCCAAATCCATAGACAGCTCCTCTACTTTCTCCTTCAGCGTGTCCACCTCAACTTGCAGTGACTCTGCTCGCTCCTCTGCCATCTCTTTGTCCAGGGTGGCCATCTCTATGGCATCTGCCGTGTCTGACATCTCTTCCATGTAGCGGTCCTTTGCTTCCTGTGCCTCCCGGGCTTCCTGTGGAGTAACAGGGTAAAAAAAATAGATGTTGAGCAGGATGACTGAATTGCTTTTCTTTTATCCTTACAAGCTTCAAACATCTGTAATTGTCAAATTCAACATTTAATTTTGCTAAGAAATTGTAAAAAAAAAAAGTACAAAGCAATTAATTGATTAATAATTAATTGAATTAAGTTTCATCTTAATACCTTCTTGGCTTCTTTGAGCTGTTTCTGCAGCTCGGCCTGCTGCTCCTGCATCTTGTTCTTCCACTCCTGCAGCTGCTCCAGTTGGATCTTGTGCTTCTCCAGTTCCTTCAGCTTGGCCTTGTCCTCTGTTCGTTTCATCTTCAGGGTCTCCAGCTTCTCCTCCAGGTCCTTGACTTGACCTCGCAGCGACTCCTCTTCCTTAGAGGGATGGGTGAGTGTGAAGAGGGGAGTTGGGAAGATTAGCGACTTTCAAGCATTAACTTGATTTAATTCAATTTTATTCGAATTCATGGTGTGAATTAAACATTACAAACATTGATTAAGCCACATCACTAAAGATTCCCAAACATTTAATGAAAAAAAAAAACTGTAAGGATTAATCGATATGCCAAAGGTGCAAAGATAAAATCTGTATAATATTTTCACAGTGTCTTAGAAAGTGAAACCATGCATAGTCACCATTTAATTCAGTGAGAACATCCCAAAACCTTATAATAATCGTGGAGAAGAGGACAATTTTTCTGTCTGATGAGGTTGTTAGTAAACTCATGCATGTAGCTAATAAAAGCTCTACCTGCTTGGAAATAACAGGTTCCACCTAGTAAAAAAAATACAAATGTGAATGTAACGGGGAAAAAAAAGACAAGTCGGGTGGAAAAATATCAGGTGACTGGTAGGACTGTGTCATCCACCCAGCAGTCAAACACCCACCTTGCTGGGAGTAACTGGGACTGAAGCAGCAGCGACTACAGGTGACCCACCGGGCTGAGGCACGACAGGGGCCCCGAGCGCACCCTGCTGGGAGGTGAGGCTCACTTCACTGACATCCCCAGACAGAGAGGACGACAGACTCTCACGAGACGCCTGTTCACAAATGCAAATGTTTTTCAGTGAAGGGTGAGGGGGGAATGCTGATGAAAGTGCGGTTTTCATTGTTTTAAAGTCTGAAAATAATCCAACTTGCAAAACTGAAGCTTTTGTCATGCAAACATGCACACTTGAAAGATCCGGTGAATTTGATCATTCTGAAATCTTATGTGATTATTTTTTCATCTTTTGTGACTTCCAGAAACAACCATATTACCTCCTAACTATAGTCCACCTGTGCCACATCGGACACCAAATTGAAACGTTCTCCCACCACACCACACCAGGTGAGAAGGAGTTGTCTGACATGATAGAGCATACCATTGGAGAGAGACTGGCACGTCCGGAGGGACGTACCAAAAGTGAGGGGAGGGAGGTAGCTGGTGCTAGTCGTGGTGTACTCCACTGCCACTAATAATAGAGACTGCTTTAGAGCAGGTTATCAACATGCTGAAACCTCAAATGCCAACACCTGGTATTTCTCTTCTTTTTCCAGGTCTGTGTTGATTTAGCTCATAATGTATGAGGCATACGTAAGTAAAAGAATTTTACCAAGAATTAAATAATTTAAAGATTAAAATGACTTTATATTCTTCTCTTGACTTAACAGAAAGTTTCCATTCAAATTTAAATGGCAAAGAACAGATATAGATAAACTACGACCAACACTCGTGTCAGCCTACTTTGGAAATTAAAATATAATTTTAATAAAAAATGTTTAAACTTAAAACAAAATTTTAATCTCAATTGAATTCAAATTCATCAAATATACATAAGCTTGTTACTTTTTTGTTTAATTGAAAATGTATTTAATAGGCAATTCCATTTCCTAAAAAAACAAACAAAAAAACAAACAACAACATGCCCTTTTGGCTCGGTTGTCCTGTCTGCTGCAGACAAGCTCACCTTTCCAGAGCGACGGGTAGAGGACTGGAGGAAGGTAGGAGGGGAGTTGGAGGAAAAACGGATGAACACGCGCAAACACACAGGCAAGGACACACATACGCACACATCGACCAGTGAAGTACAATAAAAGATTAGCAACATAAGAAGCATTAATTACTGTTAGTTTACATTTACTCATCAAAACATTCATGAATGCATGCATCATTTAGTGCCCTTTCAGAGAAAAGGTAATATTAAAAATGTAAATTTGTGCAGAGATGAAAATCTTACAAATGACAATAACTTTAAGCCACCAAATACAAAAAAAGATGCCCTCACCACATAAAAATGTTGATGGAATAAAGTGGGAATAACAAGAGGAAATTCAGGTGAAAGTTATGACTGAATGTCCCGTGAAGATGCCAGAAGGTTAAAGAAAAACATAAGACTTATAAAGCAAAAGATGAGGCTTTTCATTAGCGATGATTAACAGCAACCCAGGCAATGCAAATGTGTTAAAATTAAATGTGTCTACCTTCTTAATGTTCGCAGTTGCCTGTGAATAAAGTTTTTTTTTTTTTTTAAATAGTAATGAGAAGTCAGTCAAAGGCTTTGGGATCAAAACCAACAATTTTTTTCAGTGCAAAAAAAGAAGAAACAAGAGGAGACGTGGGGGGAAGATTTCCAAACATTTGGTCAGGATTTGGTCATTTTATAAGGGACAACCCAGAGATTCAGAAATCAGGGATTTCAGCATTGTTTAATCACCACTATGATTTAGAGGAAGTGACTGCTACAGACAAATACATCTGTTGAAATTCTCATTTATAATAAATTCAGAAAGTTAAGTCAGAAACAAATGTATTTAATGCCATACCTGCTTGGTTGTTTTGGGAGTCTCTGGGATCTCTGTAAAAGACCAATTCAAATACATTATCTACTGTCTATTGGTTATTACCTTTGAGTCAGAAACATGACTGGCACCTGTAGTCACAGCTCACCTTTTTGTTTGAGTATCTTTGCCAGGTTAGATTCTGGAGTATCTGGTGATGTGGCACTGGAGCCATCCTCAACCACCTGGATCTGCTCAGAGTTAAACAAATTCAACCAGTTCAGTTTGACAAAAACAAGAACAAATCGTGTCAGAATGCGAATGATAAAAACACGGAAAGACAATACAGTTGGATATTTGCCACCTGGGGAGATCATACAAGTGCCATCTAATAGCACTTCAAAGAGTAATCTGAGTATGAAGGTGGTAAGAGTAACACAACCCTTAATATGGCTTTATGTTTACAACTACAGAAATGGTTTTCAGCTATACAGTGTAATCAAATACTCATACACACTGGTCTTTCCTTCAAGGCATAGATCATTTATGTCACTAACCTGGGACTGTCTGACAAATATTCCATGATTTTCCTCACAGGTGAAGTAGCGTTTCCCTTGCACAGTTCCATCATTCTTGCCTTTAGGTTCATCCAGAATGACACCAACCCATTTACCTGAAGCAAAGAGGGTGGCTCCAATGTAAGCAACTGTGCCTCGTTGCCCTTTACCAGTCACCTCTACAATGGAGCCAATCTGAAAGAAAAGAACACAAGCTGTAAGTCATACTTATACACACACATATGTTAATTCTGATGAAAATTTTACCTTTGGAGGTTTACTGCTCTCCACTGTTCCTGTGTTGCTCATTTTGCTGATCAATGGGCTTGTCAGCTGTTGGATATGAGATATTCATATAAAAGGAAAAGCAAATCAAATTGGATGTATGGAAAATGTCACAAAATGTAGGGAAAGTCACCTCTTGTGGTAATAATGATAAAAAGGAAGGATAGATACTTAAGTAAGGCAAGGTCTTTTCATAGCAGAGAATTTTATTTATTTTTTTAAACTCAAGGATTCCATTGACATGGTGTCCCTCTACGTCTAAATCATGGTCAAACAGACTTGGTCTGATAAAAGCATGTATGGTAAGAATTTCTATCAAAAGACCAATGTTAACAGTGCTCTCATAAAATTGTCGCCAGCCTGATCCCATGAGTAAAAAAATATGTAAAAACAACAGTATCCTAAGGGTTAGAAGATAGAAGAACACTCACATACCCAGTCATATGTCCTGGGACACAACTGACGCCCTAATATCTCAAACAAAGATGCTCATTCAGTACAAACTAGGACTGCGAAAAGAAGCTATTCCGTATTTTGTGCCGCGAGGACACATGGATTCACATTGCTCACAGTTTTAAGCCATTTAGGAGAAAATGTCTTTAATTGGTGACTCGTAAACATTACTTTTCATTACTGAGTCGGGAAAAAAGATTGTAGTTGGGTTTAATTTAATGAGAATAGCTTTATATTTCTTCACTCACAACTAAACATTATTATTATATTCAAACATTTAACTTTATTGAAGACACAATATAGAAAGGTGAATTCTACATCTACAGTATGGTGAGTAGAACTCCTGCATTTTATGATTTTAATGCTCATTTTAAAATACTTATCAAATGCCTTCATCTACATTGACTTAATTCCGTTGAATAAAACTTGACTTTATGATAAGTGTCCATGTTACTCACCCTTGGAGTGTAAGAATGTCGTCTGTTCAAAGCCATTATTAAAAGCTAATATGGTTTCACCACCCAAAAGGAACAAAGGATCAAAATGCCAATTTTCCCTACTCTTTCCTCACTTCCCCTTTTC
Source organism: Menidia beryllina (assembly GCA_013363375.1). Taxonomy (NCBI): domain Eukaryota; kingdom Metazoa; phylum Chordata; class Actinopteri; order Atheriniformes; family Atherinopsidae; genus Menidia; species Menidia beryllina. Next base: position 5,444,741 of record JABUIW010000018.1, on the reverse strand, counting down.
TAAAGAAGAGTGCTGCACAACTGAGTTGGATTTCAGGGCGGGGTCTTTGTGGTGGATCATAAAACGTCACAGTGAACAACAACTGAGAAATGGCGATCTAATAATAGTTTTCTTCTGGAATGACAAATGGATTTAAACTTGATCCTTGGTGAAAATGAAAATTGTCAATGACTGCATTTATTTGAGTTTGAGTGCCTGATAGTCAGTGGTATGGTGTGAAGAAATCACTGCACCTGTTGGCTCTTTAGTTGATACATAATATTTTAAGGCTTTTTACTAGTTATTGACCACAGTCAATCTTAAAGTAAAATGAATGAGGAGACATTTAAAATAATTTGGTAATTGGAATGAAATGGTTAATTTTTCTTCCCTGTGTGCGAAATTAAGAAAGTCAGATGTTTTGCTGCAGCATATCGATGTTTAGTTTTGCCATACCATAAAACAAATTCGGTAGAAAGGTTCTTTGCAAAAATGGCAGCAAACGTTAAACAGCTTTGGCTTTAGCACTACTATAAGGACAATGCCATCAGACAGTCTTGCTTAACTACGGCAGCATCGTTAAATGACGCTAAATTAAATAGTTTAATTGGATAATTGAAGTTATCAGTTTATTAGCTAACATTAACCGAATAGGCTGATTTACATTAGCTAGTTAGCTGAAGCGAGACACAAAAGTGATTTTAACAAGTTAATGTACATCTAGAGGATTTTCAAATGCAGTGTACATGGCATACATACCGTTTGGTCTTAAACTGCAGCTCTTTTATGTGTTCCTGTAAACACTAATCCTCTGTTGTTGTCAATTTTGGATACCTAGTTTGTTAATCTGTTTGGCTTTTCCGGTTTTTGACAGATCACTTCCGGTAGCCCAACTAACCCCTAAGACACGAAGAAGAAAAGTGAACAGTAGCGCCCCTGCAGGATACGGACATTCGCCATTACAAAATCCTTTTGGCGTGTTTTCTCTTTCGATTATCATTGTAATATTCTTTTTTTCGGTATCATTTTCTCTGAAAGTGAAACCTGCATATCCCTGGACAATACCTGTTTGCCTGTGTCAAAGCCTTAAATCACTGTCTGTAACAAAATAACTGCCTGGTGATAGTATTGCTATTATCTTTAACATTGGCATAACTGAGAAGAGAGTTAACCAACAAGTCAATTGAACTCCTTTCCTTACTCAAAGCTAAATACAATACATTTATATTCATATGAATATTCATATTTCTGCATCTTAATTTGATCAAGTTATTACTTTTCTTTTATTGGTTATTGGGAAATTTGCAGCGCAGCTTTTTGGTGGTTTGGTGGAAGAAACTCCATTAGAATTGTAAAGTCAATTAATTTCACCACTGTTGCCACGTTGTATTCCATCTTTTAAATATTTTTGCACAAAAGCAATATTAGAATAAGCTTTTATTTGATGAGTTTGTTTGATATTCCTTCTTTTTGAATCGATTAAATCTGCCATAAGAAAATGTCTTGCCCTACACTAGCACAACACATGTATTTCCCTGTGGATAGATGATGTGGCCCCTGGAAATCTTTCAGGATGTATGTTGACATGTAATTAGCCAGAGGCCCATCCGCAGCCAGCCAATCAGGAGTCGGAGGAGAGGCTGTGCCTGGACCGGCCGGCAGACACGCAGGGGACAGACAGAGCTCCGGCCGCGGCACAGCCTCTGCGGGGACAGCTCTGACGCTGACTGGACCGGGTCCCGACCTCACCATCTCGTGTGCGTTAGCAGCAAGGTATATTTTTGTCTTTAATTCTATTTCGACTCAATGAAAGTTTGAAATAACTAACAGCGATAAAAACTTTTGCCGTCTCTGTATTCGTCTTGTTGGATCCCGGCTACTATGGCTAGAAAACGCCTAAGCTTTCTGGGAGACAAAAATGTGCTTCCGGTTGGGACTTTCAAACTATACCAAAGAAGCTATGTGATGTGTTGAGGTGGTTATATTATGAAGGCGGTGTTTATGTCTTTCCATTTGACGTGATGCCGTGTGTTGGCTAACTTAATTAGCTACTGAACAGTCGGATTTAAGTCGATATCGCTCGCAATACTGTTGCCTAAAAGGATTATAAACAAAGTCCGGCATGTTTTACCGATGTCTTTTTACTATTTAGTTGATTTAAATATTTTGTATTCCGAAAACGATTATATGCGAAGAAAGTTGGACTTAAATAGTTTAGTCACGATGGAGGGTGTGGAATCTGAGTGGCACGTTACGTCATCCATAGTTTCCCTGTCCTGTCTGCGTGAAGTGCCCAGTTCAGCAAGTGGCATTTAGAGCCACGTTATGTCCGGGCAATCTGCTAAATTATACACACGTTTGCTATCAAGATGTTTCTACTAAACAGTACTAATTGAAATTCCGGCAAATAGTATATAATTTGTTTATTTACATCGAAAGCGTCTCAAAGGGTTCTTCTTGAAGACTATTTTGCAAAATCATGCGTGTGCAGAAAGTTCTGCATTTTCTTCTGCAGTTTCATGCGTGGGATTTTCTGCATAATGCTGGTTGGAGCCCTGTAGCTGAGGCAGTTAGGGCGTGTCTCCATGCCCACCAGAATTCAGTTTCCCCCCCTTGTAATTCCAAATATTTGTTAAAATCTTGATTATGTCTTTGCAAGTTCAAAGGAGCCCAGGTTTCAGTTTGGTTGTTGCTTCAAATCGAATGCAGGGAATTTTGCATCAGCTGGAGGCAAAAGTGTTTTGAAAAATTAATGAAATGGCTTCAGGTGGCGTTAATGATGCTTGATGTTTCACAAAAAATGATTGACTAATTAGGAGAACTGAAATAATGAGGCTTAAAAAGTCATTTATTTCTAATAGGCCAGACTGATGTTTCTTTTCGCTGGTTTCTACTGCTGGAATTTAGCCTGACATCTGATCAGCTGTTTATACTTGCCTAACCAGTCTTTCCTTGGCCTTCTGGCTACAGTCACTCGGTGCAACTGATTAAAAACTTGAACGAAATTGCATCATCACTAGTTCAAAGACTTTTATACTAATTGTAAAGAAAAAAATAAAAGTAAGAGTTTTCATCAAATTGAGTTGGTAAGAAATGCAGTTTATTCAATTGTTTTCTTCCTGGTTAGTTTTTTCTCTTCTTTGTTTATGGATTTGTTAACTTGTTTTTTAAGATGGCTGATGTGGAGCTGGTGAGGAAGATGGTGCGGGCCATCCTGCACGCTAACAAAGGTGGAGTGTCTCTGTCACGCCTGCAGTCAGAGTACAAGGAGCTGACTGGGGAGCAGATACCACATAAACAAATGGGACACGGTCAACTGGATGCTCTGCTAGCCGACATGCCCTCTGTGGTCCGCATAGAGCGCAACCGGTCTGGAGAGGTTTGTGCTCTTTAATCTTAAATTAATTTATGTATTTTCTTGCTGTATTTAATATTTGTATGTGTTATTCTTATTTATCCATCTAGACACTGATATCTTCAGAATGTTAAGAACTCTGTGACACAGAAATATTAATCTTTACTATTAATAGGATGTGGTTTGCAGACATACTCCAATTGCCATTTATCCTCTCAGGTGGTCTATTTTGCTTCTGGGGGCACTGACACAGCCCGTATAGCAAAGGTAGTTGCCCGTCAACGAAGCTCGAAGAAGACAGGCCGGCCCCACCTGGTCAACACCCAGATGAGGGTCAAACCAGCAGTTCCACTTGTTCTCAATGGTGAGACCTGGCCACTCAAATAGTTTAACTCCAATTCTTAACCTTACCTTGAATTTACCTCCACTTTTACATTGACTTCAGCATTGACTTAATCTTTCAAGTCAGATAGTTTGAACAAGATATTTAATCTTCTGCATCATTAGTTTGTATTGATTTGTTTATATTACAGACCAAATCACTGTTTTTATATTCAATGCAAGATATGAAAAGCATTGTAGTTTGTTTTGTTTATCACTGATGTGATGTCAGATATATATGATAGATTAGGAAGGATAGATGTGAAATCACATCAGGACTCTTGCTTGCCCTTTTAATATTGAATTGTCTGTAAGGAGCTTAACAGGTCCTAAGGTCCCTGTTTGGAGGGCCTGACACAAAATGTAACATTTCTTTAGCCCCAAAATCACATGCTGGATAAAAAAATACATAACATATTGACAAAGCCTCCCTCCCAGTCTCATAAATGATCAAACACTTGAGTTTGGCAGAAGAGCCTTTGGATGTATGTACCAACAATTTAAGATCCATTATCTTGGCATATTTATCTATAGTACCCTCCGTCCTCGGTGTCTTTCCTCTGTCTCTTAGCGTGTTTTAATGTTATTTTGCATTAATCTCACTCTTTTTCACAGAAAACACTGAATATTTTACCCCAGCTTTTTAAACACAGCACTAGGGTCCGATGGCTCTAAGGGGAGGCAGGGTCCTGCATTTGGGCTTCGACAATGCAACAGCAGCAAATTCTTTGTGTGGTGCAGCTTGGCAGATTGTGGATACATAGCTGGCCTCCTTTACTGTTATTTTGCTGAGACTTACTGTATTTTTGGGACCTAATATCACACACTCTTCACCAGACACACAGTGCACATGTACGAGACGTCAGCACACAGATAGTCTTCTTCTAGACTCACAAACCTTTAGTCACCTTTGAGCCTTTAGTCATTGTTTCTGGCTTTATATGCATTATAACCCTCAGTTATGCATATGCACACACGAATATGACCAGAGAGATGCACACAACCTTATTCCTCTTTGCAGCACATTCGATGCTGCGAGACAATGATGCTGCAGAATATTCTCTGAGTCAGAGGAGGTGGGGTGGGCAGTGCAGGGAGGAAAGGAATAGCAGTGAGAGAGTCGGTGGAGAAAAAATACAGAGGGACGGTGAGATGGTAAGGAGAGGGGAGGTGTACAGATGACGGGGAAGGACAGAGTTTAAGATCGAGTGAGTGGGGTGTTGCAGTGTAAGGCTATAATAGAGCATGTAGCAGCTAAGACTCAGCTGCAAGCGAAGGAGAGCCGATTCACTAATCATCCTCTCTCCCACACTCTCCTTGCTGCCTCGGCTGGCAGTTATTGATATTCAGGCTGAGACTGACCAGAGACTGTGTGTCCATGCTGGTGAGGCGATGTGGCGTCTGCTCTTAATGTGTGTGTCAGTGCTTGCCTTTAATCTTATGCTAATGTCGTCTGAGTTGATCTATCCTGTGTCGATTGTGACTGTTACTGTAATGGTAAGTGTAATGACTTTTGAGGCTTATGGCGGTCGCTCCTTTTGTTACTCAGCATTTAGAGGATTCAATGAGAGCACAGTGGATGAGAAAGCATGAGAAAGTTCTAGAAGAGATGAGACTAGAAAAAAAATAGACTGATAAAGGCTGGAGAGAAGTTGGTGTCTGTGGGTGGAAGAACTGAAAGGAAAGTGTGGGAGTAGAAATGAGTGAAGGCGTAGGGCTGATTTAATTCAACAGATACATGATGTCATATGAACTTCCTCTAAAGTATGTAACTTCATATCGGTGAGAGATCTAACTAGTTTGTTTTGAAAGCTGCTTTCTTTTGAGGCTCTACTGAACATAGAATGACTATAATTTACAGGGTGTTATAATCATGCTGAATAAATAATCCTTCATGTCAGTGTGTGTTTGTGATGTGCTGTTATTTCTCTCATTTACTCTCAGTCTCTTTCTTTCTTTGCAGCCAAACCTCAAACCTCTCTGAGGCAGCCAAAACACAGAGGACGAGGTGGGGGTAGAGCTGGCCGCGGGGCTGGACATGGAGACTTTAGACAGACGAGAGACATAAGGGATGGCCAGTCAGATGGCAAGAGCGGTGGGCACCCAAACAAGTTGTCCAACCAGAACACACCCAACAGAAAAGGGGGCCAAGCTGGAGACAAGTGAGTGTGTGTGGGCCGTGAAAATAAACAAATCGTGTGGTCTGGAATATTGGAATGTTTTTACACAACGCATTTCTTTGCCATTTTAGCTGTTAATCAACATATATTCAAGTTAAAGTTCCATCCATTAAGTTTTTTTTTTTGTATATCCATATTCTAATTCGGTTCTGGTTAACTTCAAACCCTTAAACACAGAAATCATTCATAAAAAAGGGGGTTGTTTGGTGTCATAGCTGTTGTTTAACGTTTTTAAAGAACAACTGCTTACTGGACTTGAATGAAGAAAAACTAATTGGACTGAATCCATTGACTGATTCGCCTGCTTCTGCCCATCTACTGCTCTGCTCATCGATTCATTGTCTAAACAACTGACAGCAGTTCTGTGTCTGTGTCACTATGCATGCCGCTTGCCCTCTGCAGCACAATGGGGCCACGGGGTGGGGATCCCCGTCTGCTGGCCGGGGACACAGGCCCCCCTCAGGGGGACATGAGCCCTCTGTAATCCCTCCTCTTTTCTCTGGTAGATTAACTCTTCTAAACCGATACAGAATGAATCAGCACATCTCTCTGTATCCCTTTCAGATCTTCCACTGGACAGGCCAGTGTCATCATCATTTGTTTGTGTGTGTAACCAAAGGCCAAAATTGATTTACAATTTTAATATACCGCACTAGCTTTTATTGAAATAACACAACAGAAAGTGGGTAAAGAAGTTTTTTCAATGTTATTTTAGGAATTTAGTCAGAAGATGTTGGGGAGTAGCAGAGCTACTCAACAAGGCATGAACTTTGTTGTTGGGTTTGGGCTTGTTGAGGTTGAGGGTTTTCTTCCTTAAGGTTTGTTTCTAGTGTGGGCACCATTGGCAACACAACCTACAGCAGCACCTTTAAACCTTTCAATGAAAATCTGTGTGATACTTTATTCTAGTTTGTTTGTTTTTAAAGGATTGCTCCATACAAAAGCTGTTCAGTTTCATAACAAAGAAACTGTTCTCTTTTTGCTTGTTTGCTTGTTTTCTTTGACTGTAGACAACTATGAGATTAAATAAAAACATTGAGATAAAAAAAATCAATGACTGAAATGTAGAAAAGGAGAATAGTTTAAACTCAGTTTATATTGATTAAGAGTAATGTGCGCTATAATCAGGATATGGAAGAGAAGAGACGGTAAAGGGAGAACCAAAAAGGAATTCACTGATATTTTAGCTATAAAAAAAGACCATGTAAATACAACGAAGTTATAAACAAAAAAGTCGTGTCCTGTTCCGTCTTAAACATTTTCTATATCGTCTTGCCTTGAGAGTTTATAGTAAGAGATGTTTCTCTTTTGTTTTCTTGCATTCAGGCCAGACAAGAGGATGACTCTCCCGTCACGGTTCCAAAAGGAGGTGCATGCTCACCTTTCCAGAAACTCCCAACAGACTGGTTGTAAGTAGGACAGGCTTCTTTTTTTTTTTACATGTATAGCGGGATTTAAAGTACACTTTCTGGAGCATTTAGTTCTGAGTGAGCAGAAATATTGACTTAAGTTACTGCTGTTCTTGTTAAAAGGATTTAAAGTTTTCCAGTTCAATGCTGTAATATCATGAAGTGAAACTGTTTCATTTGGCCTACTTACCTTCAGGTTTTGTTTTGTGTAAAGGAAACGCACAGAAAGCCTTAACTTGGACTAGCATCCATTTAACTTTTAAGATAAGGATGTGCTTGTTGTTTTCCTGCCAGTTTCTGAGGAGTGCCTTTGGTCTGTTTAGTCCAGTGAAAAGTGTTTGACTGTAATAACCTACATTCATCTGATGAGCACTTTCTAAACTCATGTTTTCATTGGGGACTTCCACATTGTTTACGTTTTGATGCCAAATGATAGAAACCTATTCCTGAAATAAAGACACAACCTGAGCGGACACACTGTTTTAAAAATAGAGGGGAGAGGTAAATGGAGAGATAAAGCTTAAACCAGAAAAATATTCAACTGTGAACACAAACAAGCTGGGAGAGGGTCATTTCTTTTGCTTTAGACCAACCAAAGTTCAGATCTAAAACCCTCCAAGGTGCTTTTGCAGAATCTGAGAAGATGTCTGAAAAATTAATCTTTAACTATTCAAAGCGCTTTGAAAGATTACATGCATTGTTTGTCCTGGACCTTGTTCTATTTTATCTAACTGATCTTTATCTCTGTTTTAATGAAACAGGGATAATGATGACAGGGATAAAGACAAGGCAACAAAGGCTGTAATGTGTATGTGCAATCTTTCCTGTCCTGTTTTGGCTTCCAGCACCTTTAAATCTAAATGAGAGCTTTGGCTCAGGGAAAGGAAAACCTTACAACCCTCAGCAGATCCAGGGTCACATCAGAGAGATCTTGGGGAAGTACAGCAATGGCTTCTGGGTGTCTAAACTGCCTCAGATCTACAGAGACCTGTACAAACAGGACCTGCCAACGGAGGCGATCAAAGACCTGGAGACCTGGACTCACATCTGCACCGTATGTGCTCATCACATTTAAAAAAAAATTCTAGATCCATTTTAGTTTCGGTGAATATTAAGAGTAAAACAGCATTTATGTGACAATACAGAAAACACAACAGGCAACCTATCTGTCTATTTTGCACTTAAACCTGATTTTAAAAATACATTTAGAGTCCACAGTCCCAGTCAGAGGAAGAAAGGTTTTATGACAGCCAGCCACAAAATCAAAAGGTCAAATCACAGAACAGACAAAGAATGACAGATGGCAGTGTTGTTTTACTACTACAGGCTAGTCATTTTTGTTTAGCAAGACCAATCGTCTTTGGGTTTATTATGCAGTCATGTGAGCATTGATTATCCTCTCAAAATCTTATTGAGTGGGCATACTGAGTTTCTTAAGCTCCCAGACTGTTCTGTTAAAAACAAATTAGTTCTAATCCTGTGAATGTATTGTGTATAAATTAAGCATTTGTTTGTTAAAGCCAATAATGGCTAACACAATTTCACTCTGTTTATTTCTCTAGATAGAGAAAACCTGCAGTAGTAACTCATCGGAGCTGCTTCTCTACCCTGCCAAGGAAGAGGCCATGGCGTCTTCTCCTTCACACATCTTTAACCCAAATTCGAACACTATTATTACAACTACTTCGAACAACCCAGTAGACAAACATTTACAATCCCCTGTCCAACAGAGACCTCCTAGCGCTCATCTAACTCGCTCTGGATCTCAATCTCCTCAGTCTCCACCATCATCCTCCTTCTCACCCAGTCCTCCCTCCTCCCCTGCTACCATTAGTCCTGACCTGAAGCAGAAACTGGAGGAGCTGCTGGTGAAGTACTCCAATGGTCTGTGGGCCCATGCTTTGCCAAAGCTCTTCCAGGATACCTACAAAGTCAGTACTGCTTTGCCGTTCTAATATCCACACAGCAAGTGCACTCGTTGATAGTTGTATTTTGCTTTTTTGCAAGACCAAACTGCCTGGACATGTCTTGGAGAACCTTGGTCTGCTCTCTGACATCTGCACTATCGACTACCCGATGCCTGACAACCCAAAGAGGGCCATTCTGTACAGGAAAAGCAAAGCAGGAGGTGGGGAGGATGAGAACTGCAACGGAGGGAGCTCCTCGATCAGTGAGGATGATCAGAGGTTGAGGAAGGAGCTGGGGAGAAGGCTCAGTAACCAGGCAGTGCCTTCTCTGCAGATCCCAAAAGAGGAATATCCCTCTGTTCTGGTGGTTGAGGCCACAAACACTAATGGAGTTGTACTAAGGTAGGAGAGGACTGTGCAATAGACTGTGCCGTTGACAATTTACAGATCAGCACTCTCTAACTTCCTGCTTCTCCTCTGTCAGATATATTGGGGAGGGTTATTCCCAGGCACAAGAGTCAATGGAGGATGAGATGAGGGAGTTCTATGGCTTGGACCAAAGCCGTCCATCTCCTCTGTCGTCTCTTTCCTCGGGCCAACTTGTCGCAGTCCGTGCTGAGGAAGAGGAGGAGATTCTTAGAGCACAGGTCATCGAGGTGATGACCGACAAAGTCAAGGTGAGAAATCCTGATCCATGAGCCGTCGATCATGAGAACTGCTAGAATAGTGCTAGGGTTCAAAGTTAAGCCTTCAGAAAAAAAGATACTAAAAAAGAAAAAAACAGTGAACTGATGTGAATGCAATATATTCTTTTCAAGTTGTTGTTTAAATACCACAACAACATCAATGTTCTAACCCAAAGTCAAATAATCTTAACAATTACAATAGTAATGCTTATCATCTCTGCTTTTGGTTTTGTAGGTATACTATGTGGACCATGGCTTCTCAGAGGTGATCATTAAAACCAAAGTGTTTGAACTACATGAGAAGTTTTTCAAGTTACCTTTTCAGGCAACCAAATGTAAACTGGCAGGTGAGTCATTATTCACTCGTTAGCCAGAATAATCAAATGAAAGTGGCTAGAATTTGAAACCGGTTTCCAGGCCTGGAGCCATTCTGTCAGGAGCCTGCAGTGCTGAAGAAGTTTGAGGCCATGGCGAGTGGAAGGATCCTGTTGGCTGAGATCTTGGAGAGAACGCCGACACCTCTTGTTGTCCTTTATGACACATCTCAGGATGATGATGTGAACATCAATGCTGCCTGCATGAAAGCTCTGCAGGACAAGACATTAGCAAGCCCATTACAGGTACAGGACAGCTTGTGTTTTCGTGCACATGGAGGCGGATGAGTTCAAAGCAAATGAAACCTTTATCTTTCCTCAGGTGAACAGCGCCTATATGAATGTGACTGTCAGCAGTGTTTGCTCTGATGGGACTATTTACTGTCAGCTCCCCTCCAGAGGACTCGCCCAGATGAACGAGATTCTGGGGAAAATAGAGACGTACTTCCACTCACAGGTAAACCTGTCTCATGCCTTCTGGTCAAAACCAATGTTTTATCAGAAAGATATTTGAAATTATTTAATTTTTTTTGCTATAGAATCATCATATTCATTGTAGTGTCAAATTTTAAAATATGTAGAACCGCAAAATAACCAGGAAAGCATAAAAGAAATCAATTGAAATTTACATAACAGGCCATAATGTAATAATATTTAATTAGTTTGGACCCATTCATCTTGAAAACCTTTTGTGATGTATTAATGTGGGGTTGCCTCTCGGGTGGAGCCATGGACAGATTGAGATTAGGCCAGTAATCTGGGGTTAAGACATTGCAGAGGAACTTAATCCGTTTGCAGCGTGGTGAAGCGGATGCTTTACTATGTGCACCTCTGCTGTTCGTTAAAGCATTAACACTTCATGCCAGAGTTTAGATAAACAGTGTGGAGTCACAAATGCTCTTTTTAATATATGCGTTTTCAAATATGGAGTACATATTGAAAAAAAACGTTTTCTTTTTGGGGAACTCCTTTTGCCAGGTAGTACTTCTGTCATTAAGAAGCTATTTTAAGGAGAGATGGATATTAGGACCAGGAAGAATAAGTAAGCGCAACATTTATCTTGTAATTCATCCACAGTCGGTCTACACCCAAATCTTTTGCACTGTTGCAGCATGAAATGCAGCTGAGTTGGTTGACAAGCAATATATTTGTGTGAGCCTTTCCCATGTCCAATATTGCTGTCACAAAGAAACAGCTACACATACACAGTAACATCAAGGAAGTTCAAACTGATTTAAGAGTGAAATTTACTTTTATTTCAGGTGACATCAGAGTTCCTGGTATCCAGACCCTTCTGTGGGAAGGGATGTCTGGCCCGCTATAAGGGCAAATGGTCCCGTGTAGAGGTAGGGTCCTGCAGCTTTTATACAACAAAATCCACCTGACATTTATTTTTACAACAGAAGAGGATAGAGGTCCATCTGTGGATTTAGATCTGAAAGGGGGGGATAACATTGTGTATGAGATCCACAGTACTAAATTATTCAAAGTCACAACTCACTGATAGTTAGTTTGAATAATATCTGAGTAATAGATCTTAAAAGTGTAATACACAGAGCCAGCTTTGGTCACTGTTGTGAGCATACTGGCAATGACACTTGAATAATTGAGAGAATAAATATTTGGTTGTCTTGTTTCTATCTTCAGATCACCAACCTGCATGGCAGCAGAGTGTTGGACATCCTGTTTATCGATATCGGTGTCCAAGCTTCCATAGAGGTGTTTGAGCTGAGAGAGATCCCATCACCTTTCCTCCGTGACCTCATGGCTGTCCCACCACAGGTCAGCATCACCGTCTTTTCCTGTGAGAAGCCTGAAATGACATCGGATGTCTTTACAAATCCGTCTAATGATGCATAATGTTCTTTAACAAAATGACACACAACAACTTGTTATTAGGCTGTGAAGTGCTGTCTAGCAGACCTGGCTGTCAGTGTTGGGTCCTGGACTCCAGAAGCTGTCCAGTGGCTTCGAGAAAAAGTCCTCCACACCACTGACTGTAGCATGAAGGTAAACAGAATTTGTAATTCAGTTTAGTTTACCACTGTATGTGTCACTCTTCTCATAGTTTTTTTTCTTTGATTCTAAATGTTTCCCACCATGTTTCCCTGTTTTGTACCTTCACAATCCCAAGGTTGCCAAGGTAGATGAAACCAAACACTGCATCAGCATCCACTTGTTCACTGACAAGAACTTCCATGATCCGGCCTTCAGCCTAAACCATCAGATGGCCCAGTCTGACCTTTTCAAACAGCAGCCAGACGTGTTCCTTACCAGCCACAGGTTACTGTCACTGTCTCACTCTATTTTGGCTAACACCTGAAACAGATGCAGATTCCCTAAAGTAAAAAACTTAAGAGGGTCAAAAAGTACGATTTTCAACTTTCGAATTTTCTAATTTTACAGCCCAACCAAGATTTGGACAAATGTCTCCCCTTCCAAGATCTCCAGCACCAGTGACTCCACAAACAGCAGTCCCACATCAGCCTCTGCTCCAACCAAGCCTCATCTCAAAAAGCCTCTGTCAGGGCCCAGAGGAGGAGGGGGGAGCACAACCGCCAGCCCACCGGAGTCTCCATCATCCCTTTCACACTCTCTCCAGCTGCCACCCCTGCTGGAGCTGCCCCCAGTTGGTAATAAGTGAAAATGCATTTCTTTAAAGAACGACTCTCCTGTTACTATTTATCTTTTCCTTACTCACATTAAGCGTTGTACTTGAGTGCTTTCCTTCCAAGGGCTCTGCTTGTGTAAGAATTCTAGTCAAGTGAAGCCCATTGTCTTTTATTCCTAGGGAACAACATTGATGTTTACGTGTCACTGGCATGTCATCCTGGACACTTTGTGCTGCAGCCTTGGAGAGATATGTATAAACTGGTGGTGCTGATGGGAGAGATGATACTCTACTACAACAAAACTGAAGAGAAACCACTCAAAATACAGAAGAATCATATGTATGCGGCTAAAGTAGAGAACAAGTAAGTTTTCTGTGACTTCATTTAATTAAAAAGAAATCACTCATTTGTAACCATGTTATAATCCTAAAGTCCCTGGAATGCTTTCCTAAACAAAAGCAAATGTTATTTGATTCAATACATCTACTTTCTGTCCTTCTCCTCTCCAGCTGGCATCGTGTGTTAGTGAAGGGAGTCCTGAGCAATGGCTTGGTTTCTGTGTATGAGCTGGACTACGGCAAACACGAGCTGGTCAGCTGCAGCCAGCTCAGACCACTGATCAAGGAGTTCAGACAGCTGCCTTTCCAGGGAATTACTGCCCAGCTGGCTGGTGAGTGGCCAACCGATGACTGTGTTCAAGAAAAGCTAAATATGTGAAAACACGCCATTATTTAACAGCCTGTATTAACATTGTGCCAAAAAGGTCTTGTTGCCCAGATGTAACTTCACAAAACTAAGCCATATATATCAGTTTGTTGCCTAAACTCATTCATTCAGTCTTGTCCTGGCAGTGACTGGTTGCCTATGGTATGTGTTGTTCATCGGATTTCAAAGTTTGGTTATGGTTATGGTCCGGTCAGCAGAGTATGGGTGCCCTTATCTCATTTTGTAGTTCACATTGTAAAAGTTCCCTCATGTTTTTTCTGAGGTCTGTCAGATTTGAGTAGTTTATCCTCACACAATGTTTAGGTTTTCTCCTTTGATTTGTTTTTTATGTCCTGTTTTATAATACAGTAATAACATAGACTACATCTTGTCATTGATGTGGATGTGATGTGAGTTCACTTTAGGCCTTTTCTCATCTGTTCTTCTTGGCCTCCACCTGCAGGAGTTAAACCGAGGCAGTGGTCAGAGGAAGCGTCCATCGTTTTCAGGAACCACGTGGAGAAGAAGCCTCTGGTGGCCCAGCTGGAGGCCGTGCAGGAAGCCATGAACCCATGGGACAGGAAGCTGACCGTCTTCCTGGTGGACACTTCACAGGAAGAAAGAGACATCTGGATGCATGACATCATGGCTGAGTTTGCAGAAGAGCTGAACAACGAGCTGTAGGCAATAAAGGATCACGTCTCCCAATGATCAGTGAGGAGAGTAAGTGCAAGATAGACAAAATAGAGGAAACCTATCCATCTTTAGCTATCTACTCTTTAGAGAGACTTCATAAAGAAAGGGCCTCACCAAACTTACACACTTTAGAGAAGTCACAGTAAGTGCAGATTAAGAGGTTTGATATAGCAGGTAGAGACACAATGGCACAAAGACGAGGTGAGAGGATGTTGTGACGTTATGGGAGTTACTTCAGTGTGACTGTTGAGCAAAATACACTTTTCTTATGTTGTGGTGAGGCTCTTACCTGCTAAAATGCCCTTGCTGTGAAAATAACTGCAGTCTCAGTCCACCCAGTATCCCGTCGTACCCAGTGGTACGTGACATGCTTTGCTAAAAGCTTTTGTGCAGACTGTAATTCAAAGCAGCATCTTTAAAGTACTGTGTGCGCATCCTGTGTCGATGTGTACCAGAGTTAGAATCCTGGTAAATGTAAGAAACATACTTCCTGAGATGCTCACAAGACTTGTACCACATGCATTTTTTTTACAAAGTCTGCTTTTGCACGGTATTTACCCATGTGGCAAGGTTTAGCGGAGACATTCCCCAAAGGAGAGCAACTCAAAGTTCTTAAGAGTGAGGGGGGAAAGTGGAGTCAGAACAGGAGTTTAATAGTATGTCAAAAATCAAAGACATAGAAAACACAGATGTTGATTGATTTTCAAAAAGTTAACACTTTGAGTATTGCAAGTCAGAAGTGTTTTTTATCCCCACATCAGCTTCTTCTAGCTGCACCTTACCGCTCAGAAACCATGATCAATGGTTTAGTCAACAGATTAAATCGCCGACTTGAAAAACACGAGGATAAGATGTTTTTTTAATTTTTTTTTTTTTTAGAGCAAACCTAACATATCAGTTGTGTTGCATCCTGACTCCAGTGCTGTGGGTGCATCATACATCTCTCTACATGTGAAATGAACTTTTTTGCAGATTGAATTCTTAATCATCACTTTTCCACATCCTCCTGAAAACGAGACATCTGTAAATTCAGTAGATTACTTAAGCTGCATGTTGCACATCAACCTGAGATGAATATTTGATGTTAAAATGATAACAGATTCATTTATCGGTATTTTAAGCTTTTCGATAAAGGTTGCTTATAAACATCAGATGTTGATCAGATTGATGATTTGATTCTGACACTTTACTACAGTTTGTGGGTGTGCAAATGCATCTCCAGTTATAATGACAATAGATTTGACAAAGCTCAAAGCTGCATTATTGTTAACAAGTTACATTTATTTATATTGAAATGAGATTTTCTAGATGCCGGTAGACACGTTATTCCCATGTTGTTTAACAATGCTCAAACACAAATAATAAAAAAAGATGATTTTGGAATAAAGTCTGTTTGAGAGGTTGACATTGGTCCACTCTTTTCCGTTGTATCTTTTTTTGTTATTACAGTGACACATACACCCAACTGGTTCTGATTACTTTATTAAAATAGCAAAGTACTTTAGTATTATCTAAAGCAATAAAAAATCCACATTCAATTTCAGAAATAGCATCAGTTACATGGTGTTTATACTTGCATTACAAACACAAGTTTGCACATTGTGACTATCATACTGCTTTTCTAGAATTAGAAGCTATCCACTGTTTTAAGTGGCTGACACTGGAAACAAAGCACAGCATGATTACAGGTTTTTCAGATATCAGGTGAGTGTTAGTTACCCACATTGTCACCATTTCCAGTGGTCAGTGAATTGAGAGCATCATCACAAACTCTGGAAAAAAAAGAGGCAGAGGACAACACATTAAGTCCAGTCCATGCCAGGTTATCCAAAGAACAAAAAGAAAAGATGGGTGAGTAAATCTATACATTCTGTCAGCAAATGCCAGACAAAAGCAGGAAAAAAAGTTTGTGCACTGATAGTTGTGACCGTCACCTTCAAAGTCAATGTTGCCATCAGCGTTGATGTCCAGCTCTTTTAGCATCTCCTCCAGTTCTCCCTTCTTCAGCTTCTCTCCCAGCAGAGTCTTAAGTGCCTCCTTCAACTCCTCCTGATTGATGCTTCCATCCCCATCGAGGTCAAACTTTGACAAATAGAAAACATGACTGTACAAATCATCTGGTTTTGGGACAGTACAGTCATCCTCTGATTGTGAGGTAACTGACCTGTACGAAGGCTGACTTGAGCTCCTTGAGTCCCAGCATGTCAACAGTCTCCCCCATCATTCTGGGTCCCATTAGTTCAACAAAGTCCTCAAAGTCCATTAAACCGCCCACTATGGAACAGACCCAAATATAAACATCTTGGTCATTTTTCATCCATTTATGTGCATAAACAACTTTTTATCTGTTGAAATCCCATGTGTTCTTTAAAATAAACATGCTAGTTGCAAGTGGAGATTACAACATTTCTGTAAATAAACCTCCCTGCTTCCCTAATAAGCTCAGTCGGTTTTGACTAGTGGCCTCTGCTACATGTATTTTACAGGTTTCACCATTTAAGTTCCCAAATACAGAATGAGTCATCAGCATGTTCCAGGAAATGATCACTTAAAAAATGCCATTAGGTATATTTACTAAATCCTTTTTCTGAGAGAGAGAGTGCCTAATTTTGAATTACTGGATTTGCTACATCTCAAATGCTCTCATCCCACTTACTTCTCATCTTGATCTGTTGGACTATCTCCAGCAGCTCCATTTCAGTGGGCATGTATCCCATGGTCCTCATGCATTCAGCTACATCTTTATAGTTCAGGTAGCCATCCTGGTCATAGTCAAACTCTTTGAAGGCCTCTTGCAACTCTGAAGAGAATCGGGGGGGCAAAAAGGGATAATAGTTTCCAGAGTGGCACAACTTGTTAAATAAAAATGTTCATTCTCATGTTCCAACATATCACAATGAAAATTAATGATAGAGGGAAAGGAATGTTCAATAAACTAATTCACAATATTTTGTTGTTTTGTAATTGTTGACATACAAAACACTTTTTACTGTAGATACATGTTTAAAAAAATCAACTTACCATCTAGTTCAGCCTGAGCCAGTTCTCTCTCCTAAAAACACAAATAAAACACATAGCA
Source organism: Menidia beryllina (assembly GCA_013363375.1). Classification (NCBI taxonomy): domain Eukaryota; kingdom Metazoa; phylum Chordata; class Actinopteri; order Atheriniformes; family Atherinopsidae; genus Menidia; species Menidia beryllina. The sequence continues at coordinate 5,427,378 of JABUIW010000018.1, read as the reverse complement.
TTATTAGAATTTCATGTAATTCTAAAACAACACTTATTTTAAATATGTCTAAATCTGATCATGAGTTTTTAATCAACTCCTCAACTGTAAATATTTGTAAAGGAACAAACAAGTGGCCTTGTAGTCTTTTCATTGGGATAAACCTAATGACACGTGGCATTAAACCCTGACCACTGAGTCACTAATACCCACAGCTCCAGAAAAGTCAGGAACAAGCTTAAATGCCACCACAATTCCTGATTATAATGAGGAAGAGAGAGCATCCACAGTGTTTTTGTTTCCATGCGAAGGAAAAAAGGTTATCAACACTATATACAGCTATTTTTGAGAAAATAAGCCTGTAATAAAACTAAAATCTTCATTCAGTCACGGACGGTTACGTCTGAGTCACTGACAGGCAGGTGAGATGTCAGAAGAGCGCCCCGCTCAGTTCAGCTCTGCAGCTAAAGCAGTGCACGGATGTCTGCAACTTACAGCCCCAAAAACGCTGTTGAGCACGGAGTTGTAGACTTTGGTCATGCTCTCTGCATTTTTCTTGGACTTCTTTGATTTCTTTGGTGTTTCAGAAACTGAACCTGACGGGGAATTTGTGGTTGATCCAGCTTTGCTATAACATTGAAAAATAAGAAGTACAGCACAGTTGAGGATTTCTTATCATAACAAAACAAAAGAGAGGAATTAGAATAATGATGCCTGGGCATAATATCACATATCTGTCTGTCTCCTCCACCTCTTTATTTTGCAGGTGTATGTTTCCCCTTTTCAATCATCAACTAGGATAGATGGCCACTTTGATCTGGAGAAATGGGGTACATTTCCCTGCAAAACTGAGAGGTATGAAGCGCCAGAGGGGGAAAACTAAGGCCGGGTCTGAATGTACCTGTCAGCTGTGCCCGAGTCGGCCGAAGTGGTTGAACCGGTCCTCTCACCTGCTTTAGACATGCTGTGGATAAACACAGAACTCTTGTTAAAATAGCTCAACAAACATAGGTCTAAATACCAATCTATTCACAAAAAAATCTCAAACTCCAAGTCAGAATTATTCACCGATGTCCCACTCGACTTCAGTCCTATTTAATTTGGCTTACCTTGCTGAGGCCCCTGTTCTGAAGGGTGCAAAAACAAGAGGATGTCGAGCAACACAGCTCCCCTGGTCTTTCCTGGGTGGTTCTCTGATTGTTTATAGAATGACTTTGAAGTATCCTATCCTTTCTCTGTTCCCTCCTCCTTCAGACCTCCAACCTTCGGAGAGGATTAAGAGGCGATTAACTTGTTAAAAGTGCAGTCAACGATACGTGAGCATACCTGACGTTTAAGACAACTGATTCCTGCTTCCAACGCCATTTGGTGCCTGTTACAATGTAAAATATGTTAAAATGCAGATTAGACTGACGGGAAACTGGGCTCATCACAGTGAGAAAACTTGATGACTTTCAAACTAAAAAAAGGTTTGAAATTTGTTGAAATATTTTAAATAAAAAAAGCTGCAATAAAAACTTTAAAACTGAAAGAAAAAGTTTGAACAAAATGTGGAAACTGGAAAAAAATAGATTTTTACCATAACATTTGTGACAAATTATAATAATAATATATATATATAATAACATTTATATAATGATATAAGTTTGGATCTGAAAATGAGAGAACTTTCATAAACCTGGTAGGGGACTCTGTTGGGACTAGGCCAATGTCTTGAGAACTGCTTAAAGTCTGAACGGTTTCCTAGCTGAAACTACGCTGAAATAGTGAGGTTTCAAACAGCTGAAATGTATGAGGGATTAGAGGGTTTCTCCATGTATTTCAATGAGAACAACAAAAATCACAGAAAGCTTCATGTATCTAAAAGTCAACCACACTAAAATGTACAGCAGCGCTCTCCTGACAGAGCAGAACATGTTGGTACGTGAATGGCTGGAATTTGGAATTTGTGTGATTGCTGAATCAATATTCTCACCAGGAAGACGTAAGCAATGAATGAGTTCCACTAAAATCCTGTGGGACTGGATTTATGGAGCAGCATTGCTCAGCAGTACTTGGTGTTCCCACAGAGGGGAGTCGTGCTCTTAAATGGAATCAGAAGTTTTTTTCAACCTCGCGTAAACTCATGTGCCGATATAGAGTGTTTTCTTCTTTAGCTGGGACACTCAAAGCCAACCTTTTTCCCCTTTTTTTTTTTTGCCTCAAACGTTCCAACCCCAAACATGGTCATGGACATTGTCAACACCAAAAAAACAAAACAAAAAAATCCAAAAACTTTATTTATAAAAAGGAAATAACACAAGATATTGGAATTACATTTGGCAATGGCTAAACATAGAACTACACCTGATGAGTAAATAATTATACTATAAAGGTAATAAAAAACCATTCTGTTTAGTGGGATATTTTTAGATTTGTCCTTCCCTGTGATTCTGTCAGGGAAATTTAATTTGGCTGCATCAAAATGTGAACGTTGACAGGTTCATGTACATGGAATGAGATTGAAAGTTCCTTCAGCTTTAATGTGTTAATGATAATGTGCTTTATGTACAAATATTTGCATTTTTGGATACATTTGGATAATCCATGCCTTATTACTTGCCTCTGTGTTTAGTACTTAAACACCTGTTTGCAATGGGAACGTTGCCAAAAGGAGGAAGTTCCAGGAACAGCCGATGTGCGGTACTCCCTGGAATAAAACCAACAGAAATACCTTTCATACAACCCCCCCCACAAAGACAAATACAACCCCCCTCCCACACTGGCCAGTGTGCTGCTTTGACATGAAGTGGGAGTAATTCATCAGTCATAACAATGTAATTTCCCTCTCAGGATGTCCAGCTGCATGCTGGTGTCATTGCCAACTCAATTTAGCGTTTCTGTTATTCATCTCCACTGGGTTTATTCTCTCATCCTGTTGATGCCCCACTCCTGCGCCCCTCTTTAATCCCTTTATATTTTCAGTCAAAAGTTCTTCTTTACCTTTTCTTCCCCTCCCGCCCTTTCCCCCGACCCTCCCGCCTCTCACACCCAGACCTTCCCCTTCCCGCTGCCTTCAGCTCCGTCTGGACCCCCGCAGCAGCCGTTGCCCAGGCCGCGGTGCTGGCTGGCCGGCAGGTTCTTGTAGACGGCGCGGCTGTAGGGGATGAAGCAGAGGCCCAGCTGGAGGTGCCGGGCCAGGCGGCAGTACGCGGCCAGAGCCAGCACCAGCAGAGGCGTGACCAGCAGGAAGCCCACCACCAGCAGCGCCACGCAGCCTCCATCGGTCAGCAGGTCAGAGCAGTAGGGAGTGGTCCCGTGTGGCCGGACCTGCAGAGTGGAGAGGCATGTTTGTCAGAACCTGAAATAATGAAACGAGATGCAGTGCAGGAGGGATGAGGGAGGAGAAGACAAGGAGGGAGACGGTGTGGTAGGTGAAGTGAAGACTGAGACCAGCTGGTGCCTGAACCCTAACACACACACTTGCAGATTTACAGAAACTGTTCTAAAACGAACTGCAAACCATCACTTCCATCTCTGCATCCAACAGCGCTGAACGGTACAAGCTGCATGCCGACGCACTCGCTGCTGAGCAATACCCAAGGACGTGGGAGAGGAGGTGAAGGGATCAGGATGTGAACGTGGGAGAGACAGCAGGACTGAATCACTCTTATCGCCCCATGCCAGATGAAGTGAGCACTAGTGCACAGGATAAAAACTCACACCCTTCAGAGGATTTTTAGTTATTAAATAATGAATTTGAGTTTAAATTTCACTCTTCACTAATAGTGGAGGAATGCACTTCCAACATGTCTATTTGTATAGACTGTGTGGTATACTATTATACTATTTGCAATGTCAGACTTTTAGAGATTCACAGGAATATTTTTGCAGTTCAAATATTTTTTTATAAAGCCAGATCTTGAAGGGGCTCACAGTTGTAGTCCGGCATATGTTTTGGGGAAGAATCTGTGGAAGGGTTTAAGGTGTGTGTAATATGAGGAGGAATCTTAGCAAGTAGGAGTTACAGGAGATAAATCTCAAGAATGTCCATCTTATTTTCAACTTAGTGAGGGCTCCTGAGTGGCTGTGGCTTTGTTGCTCATGTACTCAAAGAGCTCTAATTAAGAACTGACACAATTCATGTGCATATGTTTGACGTGTGTGATGCATGAGAAGTTTCCTAAATGTGCTTCTTGTGGCGTTTGGATTTTAATAAACGTTAATCTGAACTTGCTCTCTGGACTTGTTTTTCACTTTTCTGTCTCCCTTTCTCATTTTTCTCCCTGCCAGAGCCTGGTTAATCCTCCTCTAAGCTGCTGTCACATGATTGTGAGAGACCATGAGAACCGACTGTTGTCTCTGGTCATTATGGAGGTTGTCGCCCTACAGAATTGCCAATGGTACGTACTCAATTCTCTGACCTGCACTGACTTTCTGGTCTGGTGTGGGTTGATTCCCTATGTTCTTTTTATTTTATTTTAGGGGTTTTAATCATTGTTTGCTCTTCTGTTCTTACAGCTGTCACAATCATTGGTGGAACCTTTAAATAATGTTAATAAACTATTTATTTTTCTTTAATCTCCGAAATGGTCTTTAAAGTGTTTGAGTGCTTGGCTTTGTTCCATCTTCCTAATGATTCATCCGATTATAAAACCGCTCATCAGTGATTAACCCCAAACTCCCCCTTAAACAGCAAGCGCACAGGTCTCCCCGTTCCTTACTGTAGAGTGACAGAGGAAGCCAAACACCACCATGGCGATGGCTGGCGTCAAGACGGTGCCAAACACCACCCCGGCGAGGCAGGCGTTGATGGCGGCTATCACCAGGTTCTGCGCGGTCACCAGCACCGAGCAGGCCCAGCAGTCCAGCGAGCCGCGCAGCTCCAGGGCGGCCTCGCTGCCCCCCCCCGCCGCTCTCTGCCGCCGAATATGGGGGAGGGATGACCACACGGGAGGGCGTTTCCCTGCCCCCGCCCACGGCGGCGGTGGAGGCCAGAGAGTTGGAGTGGTGGAGGTGCTGGTGGTGGTTGGCGTGGTGATGCTGAAGGTGGGGGGGCAGCTCCTCAGACAGGTCCAGGGTCTGATGGTGGGCCCCCTTCTCCAGAGTACCCATCATACTCATGGTGAGCTGTACGGAGGCCAGTCAGAGACAGAGAATGAAGAGAGTTACTGGAAATGCCGTGAAACCATCAACAGTTATTCTGTTTGGAGTCATTCAGGTGTCAGACGTTCAGAAGAATGCGTCTCCAGCTCTCAAAGGGTTAGTGACCTTTAGTCCATGGAAAAAGGAGATGCTTTATCTTTCAGGAAGCTAGCCTTGTGTGATGCGACATGAGAGATGATGATTATCAGCCAGCTGATTGGCCAAAGGAAAGGGGCCCGTAATTGCTGTATGGAGTTTATATAGTTGAGAGATGAAGGCTGACTTGCATCAAAGTCTGAAAGTGGGTGGTGTTGGTGTATGTGGGCTGTTTTGCTTTAATGTCGTAATATAGAATAGAGCAATTAGTTTCAGATGCATCTAATCTGTCTAACTTTAATCACAGCACACTGTTGACGTAGAAAATCATTATCAGTCACATCAAATTCATTTTGTTCTTGTAATCACTTGATGGGCATCACAAAAAAAAACAACTTTAAAACTCACTGATATTTATGTTTGATCCTAAATATTGTTTTGTCAGTAAAATACCAACTTCTAAGAGATACATTTAGATACATACACCAGAACTGTAAGTAATGGCCTCTTGAGGAAAAGTCAGTTCAATTTTCTGACAACTAGACAGATATTTTTTGGTGGTAAGCAGCTCTATCTGGTACAGGATATCCTCAGTTCTCAGAGGTCATGAGACAGGCAGAGGACAGCAGAGTTGATACATCCTAACCGGTGCGATGTTGTTAACCTCGCTGTCAGTTTATTTTTAGTAAGAGGATATTATGGTTGAATGCAAAGTTTCCTTCTGCTGAGGAGCGTCGTGAGAATGCTGAGGAGTAGGAGAACCTAAATAGCCGTGTATTTATGGTCAGCTGTAACTGCTGTCATCATGAACTATTTGAAGCTGCTGGCTGGTTTAACGCTGGAGCCCACGGATGTGGAAAAGCTGCCGCTGGCTGCTGCGTTCAGGCTGCGTAGTGCCCGCCGCGTCACACCGTGCTCTGGACCCGCACGGCTTACAGGTTCACCCGACGCTGAGATTAAATGAATAAAGTTTATGAAATACTTCCTCCACTTCTGTTTTACGCTCACTGGACGTCAGCCTTGACTAACACTTGTGTTTATTTTTCACATCTGTCTCCCATTGTTGTCTCAAGTGCTGTTGTGAGGTGGAAGGTCACAGAGGAAGGACTGGCAGGAAAGTGTGCATGTGCTCGTGCACGTGTGTGAGGTGACTCATTGTGCTGCGTACCGAAAATACATCCAGCCACTCCACCCTTGTTACTCTCCCTCTCTACTCGCTTGAACAGCATTTGTGTTAATTAATTCCGATATTGAGTGGTACAGGTTTTAAACGGCTTTTTCATGGTGTGTAAGCCCTCACCCCGAGGAGCTGTGAGCTCTGCTGGAGTCGTCATGCCTACGGGAGCTTTACAGTCTGCAACAAAATCAGCTCAAATAAGTCTGTTTCTCTGAATTTAGACAATGGATTGATCATCATTAGGAAACTATTGATAAAAACATCTATTTTCCTCCGTAATCGCATAACTGAAAATGCCATTGTCATGGTGTGATTTGAATGTTTGAGGGATGCAGCTGCTGTTTAACTCACGCTGTGCTGTGGGGTCCGATGGACCTCTGGCTGTTCCTTCTCCAGATTTTCTTTTCTTCCTTCTTGTCAGGAACACTTCAGATCAGCTGCTCTTTTTCTGATTCGCTTGTGAAGTTTAAGTCGGTGTTTTTTGCAGCTTCCCTCCTGAAGTCTTATTGATTTACTGATAAATTGGCTTCCTGCAGCCCTCCTCTCCCACTGTTCCTTCTCTCCAGTACCACTGCTGTTTGCAAAGCTTGGAAGTCCACACTTTTCTGTTTTCCTTTCTACATGCAGCTTCAGTTGAAGTAGCTCCTGTGATGCTCTGCCCTCAGCTGCTGAGAATAATGAGACTCACAGTTGCTACGGCCTTTGTTTTAAGTATGTCAAACTTCTGTCTGCCCTCCTCTTTTTTTTTTTTTCATCCCCCATCTGATTGAGACCACAGTACTGCCTTCACCCTTCTCCTGCTCCCCTGCATCCATCCCACTTTCTCTCCGCCCACCAGACTTATCAGCCCCCTCTCCGCCTTTCTCTAGCAACTCCTCTCACCACACGCATTCCACCTCTGCTATCCAGGGCACGCTACACCCCCACTAGCCTCCCTGCTGCAGTGGGGGCTGGGTGTTTGTGTGTTGGGGGTCAGCGTGAGGCGGCTCGCTTGATAAGTTGAGGTTCAGGAGAGAAGGAAAAAAAAAGGGGGGAAGGGCAGCTGAGATAAACTTCTGGTGTTTCTTTAAAGTTGTGGAGAAGACGTTCCATGGTCCTGAAAACAGTAAATATAGACCACACTGTTTTGTTTGGTTCCAGAAAAGTAGAAAGATTCAACACTTTCTAAAGGAATTCTAGATGGAAAAGAATTGCTTTTAAAGCAAGAGGTCATAGTTTTATCCCCAACAAACCATTTGTTTTAAGATAGCCATAGATTGCTTTCATTGGGCTAAAATGATCTTGTTATTATTTATATATTCATTCATTGTAGTGTCTGGCATTTAAAATTATGATTCCAGGGCAGCCCTTCAGAAAGGCCGTGTGTGTGTGTGTGTGAGTTTGTATGTGTGTGTGTGTGTGTGTGTGTGTCTTGGAGGGAGAGTGTCAGAGACAGCAGAGGAGAGAGATCAGAAGCCTGATGAATGCTTGTCTTCTAAAAGTTTTTTTACTTAGCTGGTGCTGCTGTTAACTTTTATCTCAGTATGAAGATCAAACAATTGAAACAAACAAGAGAAATTATTTCTGAATGCAGATCGAGTCTCATTTTATGTCAAGAGGAATGTGTAACTAGACATCTAACCTGGTACAGCTTAGATTATCCATTACTTTTACAAACAATGTATGAAGTCTGAAGGGATGCACTGAGAAGATCTAGGTCCATGTTAACCTGTTACAGTTTCCTCCAAAAATGCCTACAACACATGTAAATCACCAACTCAAATTAAGTTAGAATTTGCATGGGAAACAGGCAAAAACCTGGGCTTTCTGTTGTGGTAACATCCTGCAACTTAGTGAGAGTTAGACAGAATAAGTTCTCTTGAGGCTTACAGCCATATTTAAAGAATAATAGTTTTAACAACTGTGTCTGATATCTTTTTTATGCAAAATTATGTTTCGTGTCAGCCGAATGTTACTGTGCACTACATCGAGCCATAAGCAGTTTTTTTTGTATTTTTAGAAGACTTTAGTGGACATTTGTCTGCTGATGGCCTCTAAAGTTGTTGATGACGTGTTTAACACTAGTTTAACCCTAGTGGTTACAGCAAACATCATGTAGACTTAGTCTGAGACAGAAACAGGGATAAATCACTCATTCATTAATACTCACATTAAACATCCAGTGTCAGATGGAGTCACGTGAAGTCATGCAAGAGGCAGCAGTTGATGGGAATTGATATGATGCATGTTATGCATTATCAGATCATCTTGCGTAAAAGAAAATTGCAGGAAAGCAAGAAGAAAAACTCCCGAGAGAGTGAGGAGGGCAGTCAAATGATAAAAGTTCAGAGCATGAGCTCAATAATTAGTCTTGTCTGATCCTGATTTTCCACCCTTTTTCCTCTGCTTTGAGCTTGAAATACTTATTTACCTCCACCCTCCTTCGGGTCCCAGCACTGTCCTCCTTTATCCTGTAAATGTGAAGAAGCTAAAGGACCGCTGAAGACTTTGGGAACATTGAAACTGATCTGTTTTTTTCCCCGTTTTCTTCTTAAAATCAGCAATCTCAGTTCTCATGTGCGGCAAAAAGCAGAATAAACAAACTTCAAAGTTTGGCCCATCCTGATTGCAGCGCGGGGTGGTGATGGGACAGCTGCAGTGTTGCGTCTTGGCATCGGGATGGATGTGGAATCTTATCACCACCTGCCTGCTGCAGGGTGGACAGATAAACGGATGGAGGTGGTCTTCCTGTGTGTTTTGAAACAGGATTTCCTTCCATCTGTGCCGTAATGTTCTGCCCCCCTGCTGGCCCTGTGACCTCGAACTTCACCCGAGAGCACTTTGACCAGTCAAAAAAATCGTCTCGTATTTGTGCTTTTAGGAAGACGTAAGTGCTACCTTAAGGTATAGTCTTCTGCTGTGGAGTGGTACTAAGCACACTTACATTTTCAAACGTATCCTGAAACATGAGCATTGTGTGGCACCTGGTGTTCATGAAAAAAATCCTTTACTTTATCAAGACGTGCAGAAACAAGGTGGTTGGGTTTTTGGGGGGACCGGGACAGAACAGTGTGCAGAAGAGTGTGCAGAACAAATGTGCAAAAACACGTGCAGCTGAATTGTGAGTGAGGAACCCGAGCTCTGGCAGTTCTCTTACCGCTCCTTGCTTTTTCCTGCTCTGCTCTCGAGGAAGTTTTGCAGCTTGTATAATCTCCTTCCTCAGTTTGGACATGCTGGAGCTAAGGACGAGAACAACAAAGCTGTGCCAAACCTTTGTGGGATTTGACTGGACGTAGGGGTGTAGTGTGGATTTAAGGTGGACCGTGACATGTTTGAGTTGGCTGTGAATTGGCTTCGTTATATAAGTTGGGTAAAAATGGCAGCCAGATGATTGCAAGCCGATAAAGACTTTGAATCAGTTTCAATCAATTGTTTACTTGAATCCAGCCTCTGGGCAGCAGTTGTGTAACTGACCCTTCTGTTAACCCTCACGGAGGCTACAGGCACTCTGTGATGCACACACAATACTGGAGAAGAGGGGGTCCCACATGCTTAGCAAAACTTTTAATGTCTGCTAAATTTATTGGAATATGTCACCAAATTTCATGACCAATTAGTTCATAAAGATATGTCACTTCTTATTCTTATGAATGCTGTGGAACCAAATAAGAATGTAGCTTGTTCTTACTTTGTTCTCCAGCATCAAAGAAGTAAATCATCTCATCCATTTACTCAAGTTTCTCCTGTAGTTAAAAAGCAAGACAGAAATGTAAAAATCTACTCTTCTAGATTTATCAAAGCGTTTATTAATAGTCATAGTAATATCACACAAATTCACAAGTGTTTAAGACATGTCTGGCTCAGTTTGGTGTGTGCATGTGTGTGTCTGCAAGTATGTCCATGTAAATTCTCTAAACAGTGCAGTTATAAATAAATGACCACAAAGAGAAGGAAAAGTGTACGGTAATATTGCAACAGGAAAAAATAGAATTCTTATTTTAAGAGGACAGAAAGAAAAAAAGTTGTTCAAAGAGAACATTTAGCACCATCTATCCCATTATCATATTCAACAGATATAAAAATCTCATCTAAAAGCCCCCTACATAGTAAAAAAACACTTTGGAAAAAAGTCTGTTTTTTTTCTTTATGAGCATACAAACAGCATTCCGTTAGTCATCTTCTCTACGTGAGCGGTGCGGCTATCGTCTACATGGAAAGTGATGTTATATTCAAGATAAAGATTTCATTAAATATATATAATGAGGGAAAATGCAGGAGTGGAAAGGCAAGCACCAGGAACACAGCAGCCTCCACTCCCACAAATGTATAAGTCACTGTAAAAGATAAAGGAAAATGAAAGCAAAGCAAAATTGTACAACCCTATATAAAGGGGAAAACAGCTATATCAAATAAATACAGAAAAACATTTTAAATTAATTGTACAATATGAAAAGAGAAAACAAATCCAGGAAAAGCATCTGCATATTGAACCAAACAGAAGTACAACACACACACCAGATGACAATGACTTTTGTTTTTTTAGAAAAAAGTTCATACAGAAAGGGAAGAAATTAACACAAAAGACCTGATCGGTGACAATTGAATAGCAATCGCCAGAGAAAATAAAAGTAGAATTAATAAAAAACAAGATTTACAACAGATACAAAGCTTCTGAAAAACAAACCCCCCAAAAAACAACCAACCAGTTGCTAAAACCCGTATCTTTTGAAGCATTCCAAACAACTGTACTTTTTAAAAATTCTTAATGCTTTAGAAAAATCTCTATTATTAGTATTTTCTTTCTCTCTTTTCTAAATACAAGGCCAATGTGGTATATATCTAGGCTGATCTAGTTTTAGAAAAAAAACACAAAAAAAACAAAACAATAAATTATTTAAAAAAAAAAAAAAGACAGCATCCCACAAACATTTCAAACAGCATGTACACATTTCAGTATTCAAGACAACAAAAACACGCCACTGAAACCATCAACTAGCCTCTGCAGTTTGTTCAACGGCAGCACGCGCTGCCTCTTTGCTAGGGTTTCTGCTTCAAAGCACCATCTGAGAGTAAACTGGCATTTTATTGGCGGCTTGGGTTTTCTTTTTGTAAACATTAATAATGAGTAAACATATTCAACTGGCTGTTCGGCAAGTCTTAGCAGGAGGAAAAATGAATGTGGTAAATAATGAACAAGTTGGAAAACCAAATTGAAAACAGTCTTTTTGTCCTAGCTTGCAGGAGTTTTGGTTATGGCTGAGGAGGCGGGGGGTTCTGTCACCGGGAGGCGGCCTGCTGAGACAACAATTACAGCCATTTAATGGACGCTCTGCCGGCTCCGGGCAGAGCCTCACGGAACCTGAGCGGTGAGCGTGCGCTTACCAGGCTGAACGTGTCGTAGGTGTTCATGAGCTCCTCGATGCGGTACTGCTCCAGCACCACCACGTTATTCAGGTTGGGGCTGCGCCGCCGCGCACAGTCCTCACAGTGAACCACATACGTCTTCCTGCTGCTGTTCTCACTGGTCACAAACAGCAAATCGAACACCTCCACCTGTGACAGAGGGAAAATGATGAAAACTTTCATAGCAGACTGAAAATCCTGTTCATGTACACTTTGTTGAACTGGAGGGGGGCTCACGGCTACTCACGTCACACTCATTGCAGTAGTATGCAGGCTCGTCTTTAACCCGACTCTGATAGGAGATCTTTTTGCCTTCAGCCACCAGCTGGTCCCGAAGGATCTGGATGTGCTTCATGGACTGCAGCAGGCAGTGTCTGGCAACAAAGAAGAGACCAATGCTGACAAATCTGGACTGAAATGCTCACACACAGCACAGTCCAGGAGCCTCCATCAACCCAGCTGCTCATTGAAAGCTTGAAAACACTTTAATAGGAGGTTCTTACTTGATCATCTTGTAGGTGTCAGGGTCACTGATTTTCAGAGTGCGGGCCACATTCCAGGACACATGAATCATAGGAACAATGGACTTGACCTTCTTCACTTCATTCCACTCAAATCTCTCTAAGGCTAGTTGATACTGGTACCCTGCAGACACGCATGGCACAAGTTTGAAAAATGAGGTAAAAAACCGCAGTAATACTGAGAGATTTGGTCTCTAAGTGACGCGCTCTTTACCGTTGAGTGGCCCAACATTCCAGGCAATGTTGTTGCACCAGCCGACGGCCTGTACCCAGTGAACGGTACCGGCGTTGATCCACACCAGGTCTCCAGGCCGCTGGATGAAGCGGTACACTGGGATTTTAGCATTGTAGAGGTCTTCCAACACGGGCCACCAGGACCCTGTCAAGTAGTCCACTCCATGCCTGAGCACAAGGGAGGAATGGCCTTGGAATGAGTCCGGTTTCATATCTTAAAGCCCTCTGGCTGTTATATAATATATTTATATATTTATCTCTTAATTATGGAAATCTCACACTGACAAGATTAAAATGTAAACTGCCTCCATCTACTCACTTTTCACAAAAGTCATTGATTGCCCCCCAGTAGTTTTCATGCACAGAGAACCACTCGCAGTCTCCCGGTCCAATGTTGATGTTCACTGAGCAAAAATTGTTGTTCTCTTGGTGACCTGTGAATGAAAGAAAGCCCGTGTTTTATGTGGGGTGACAGAGCCCTTTGGGCACTACAGAATGATAAATCCGGGTGCCTCCCGTCCAGCAGTCAGCATCTCTTACCTGGGGTCCGGCTCCCTGGAACCTTCATGTAAAGCTGGACGGTGTTCATGCCTAAGATGGTGTGTCCCACGTGGCTCAGCATGTTTCCGCTGGACGCTACACGCATGAAGGCTGGAAGCTTCTGCAACTCCTGCAGCTGGGGCTTCCACCTGAGCAGAGGAGGCACATATAAAGGTTCGCTCTTGTCTGCAGCGGCCATTGACGCCTTTAGAACGACATGCTGAAGCTGCTCACCTCTTGGGGTCGGACAGGTCAATGTTGGTTCCAAATTTAATGATTTTTCCTACTGCCTTTTGCTCACCGCTACAAAATCAAGAAAAACATTCCGATATCAGAAAGAGTCACAGAAGTTGGAGGACTGAAATGCTTTGCAGTGATCATACACACTTGCAGCTTTCTTTCGAAACATCCTTGTTGGCTTCAGCACCAGTGAGGGCCTTCTTCTCATCTTCATCCTCCTCCTCATCACTTCCTTTCTCTTCCTGAGGAAACGTGACAGGTTTGTTAGAATGCATTAGCGTGGAGGCACCATAACACTGAATGATGGAATACCAATCGCGTGTGTTATACCTGTAGACTCTCCTGGAAGCTGGAGGCCTGGTACTGGGCATACTTTGCGATGGTGGTGTAGGAGCGGCTGCTTTCACAGGGCCATGTCTGACCGGTGCCGCTGGGGTCCCAGTTCTCATCGGCGGGCTGCTGAACTTGAGTTCTCACTTCCACCGCCTGCTCTGCGTTCGCCTCCACCAGAGACTTGGTAGAAAACAGCCCCAAGTCTGAAAGGGAACAGTCATGTATTTTCATTGACGTACAACAGTTATTTCTTTTATGCATAAATGGCCGAGCAGTTAAGAAATTGTGACAAACTGAGTTCAACATACTGAGCCGCAGAGAGCCGGCCAGTCCTCTGATGACAGTAACGGGGTTCTTGGGGTCTGTACAGAACTGCAGCAGAACTGGTGAGAAGGCGTCCCTCTTGCTCTCCAGCTGCAAATAGAAAAAAGGCTGGTTTGTGCACGGGCCTCGTTTTCCCGCTGCATGCGTCACACACCACCACAAGAGGGCAGCGGCTGCCTTTCGAACGTGTGGCCTAACCGAACGGACTGGTGTCAGAAATGGGACGTACATAGATGCTTGGCGTGGGAGGGTTGAGCCTTTCTCTGGGCACGTGTTCTTCTGTGGGGATGACGGGTTTCACAGAGAAGGCAGGCAGCAGGTAAGACTCTTTGAATTTCCCTTTCATTCGAGCCCCCCTAGATAGAAAAGAAGGACATGAATTATGGAAGATGTGAAGGTTTACTGTAAATAAGCTACGTTAATTCATGTCTATTATAGGCCTCTTTTGATAGTGTCCTAAAGCTTGTGAGTAATTCTCCATCAGTCTACTTACTTGCAGGAGCGGATAATTTCACCCGCACTGTTCTTGATGCTGATTTCCTCCAGTGGAATCCTCTTCTCCTCCACCTCCGAGGCGATGAATGTCTCCCTGTCCCCGCTTTCCACTTTGATCAGACGAATTTTCAGTTCCTTGGGTGGCCCGTCCGACAGCGCTTTTAGTTTCAAGAAGTCCATGGACCCTAATGAGGACCCGGAGTCGTGGCTATTCTTATGCTCAGAGGATCTGTCCTCGGAGCTCGAGGTCCATTCTGCGTGCTCCCCTTCACTGGTGGCCCCAGAGGCATCTCTCCGCTTTTTCCTATCCATCCCATGATGACTTCTGTCCTTCTCTGAGTCTCGCCACTGGAGATCCAGGTCACCCAGGATTCTGCGGTCCTTTCTGTCTTTATGGCTCTTGCCGTCTTTGTGCCGCTTGTGGCTTGAGCTGGAATGGGAGGAGGACAAAGACGAAGAGGAGAGGTCATCTCTCTTGTCTCGGTGCTTCTTCCTCTCTTTCTTGTCGTCGTGCCTCCTGCTGCTATGGCCATGCTTCCTCCTCTTCTCTTTGTGCTCCTTTGCTTTTTTAGGTTTGTGTGCATCCAGGGCTTTACCACGGCTGTCGGATTGATCGAGCTCCTGACGACTAAGCATGACCTCACAGCTCTTTCCCAGCTCTTTCAGAGAACACTCAGAGATGGTCGTCAGCTCTTGGCCCCCTTTGATTAACTTAATTGGCTTTATGGTTGGAATGTTTTTGTCTTTGAATGAGTTGGTTTCATCCGTCTCTCCATCGTCAGTCCAGACATCGCTGTCTTCTGTTTTAATTTTTTTGTCCTCCAGTGATGAGTGAGGGGACGACCTCAGGGAAGGGACAGAGGGGCTCAGTGGTGGATTGGTTGAATCTGAAGTGGGAGAACTGCCGTGCTGCTGCCGGCAAATATCAGGGCCTAAGGACAACGAGGATGAATATTTGACTCCAACCAGAGCAGATGGGGGTGGCCTCCCGAAAGGCCCCCCTCGGTACGCATACTTCTGGCTCTCCAAGACAGACGCCAGTGACTTGAACATGCTGTTTACCCCCGTCTGATGGAGGTGGGGTCTTTGCGGTGGTGGAGAACAAGATGGGGCCTCGGAGTCCTCGTCCGACTCCTCATCAGCCTCACTTTTAGTCTGCTCAGGCAGGCCGTAAAGCTTGGCCAGGTCACTGTGGCGATAATTGGTGTTCCCTACCCCCATGTCCATGGATGGCTGGGAGCTCAGAGGAAGTTTAGGAGAGACTTTAAGGAAGTCATCCTCCTCCTCGTTGATAGATGAGGTCCGGCTGCAGGGGGAAGCCAGAGAGCCTTGACGGCTGAGCACGGGGGGGCTGGCATTCAGACCAAAGTCATCTTGACTGGGCTGATGCTTGGTTGCTGGAATGAGGTCTGGGGCACACAGGTAGCTCGGGGTCGGCTCTGTACTTGGGGTGAAGTTGTCAAACAGACCTGTAGAACAACCCGTCTTCTCGCTGTTGTACATCTCCTCCTCTTTTTTGATGGACTCATCCAGCATTGCCATAATGTTAGCCAGGCCGTCGGGGAGCATTGTGGATAAGTCAGAGGCCTCTTCCTCAAACTGAGCACTGTCGGAGTCACTGCTGGCGTTTCCCAAACTGCCGTCTGCTGCCCGCTTGTCGTGGGGGGCCCTGGTGGAGCCGGAGGCCAAAGGTTGTGACGGGAGGGTATCTTTAGAAAAAGCCTGATAGAGTTTGGGGGGTTCTCGAAGTGCCAAAGTAGGGTGCGCGTGTTGGTTGTCTTTGGATTGGCTGGGTGCTGCTTGCATTGCCGGGGGTTTCCTGGGGTATACCGATTGGTTCATCCCTGAGGTATTGTGTGTTGATGGGTTGTTGAATGTCAATCCGCCACTGCTGCCCCACATCTCCCTCTGCCTCTGCTTTTCTCTGGCGTACTCGGTCTGTGGCGTGAGAGGAGGCGGGCGCAGCCTCTCTACCGGAGTGCTAATGGTGGGCAACTGACTGGCAGAAGCAGGGAGCACACCGCCGCGGCTAAGCCAGGGGTAAGGAGGGGATGTCTGAGAGCTGGAGGATGGTGGAGCTGAAAAGGGAACAGGAACAGAGGAGAGGGGTGGAGGTGGGGGGGCAGCCGAGCCATTTCCAGAAAACAGCCTTTCCAGATTTTCAATTGCGGTCTGTTCTTTTCCTTTTTCGCTGTGCAGTTTGTCATCTCTCTTTCGCTCCACCCTCTTTTCCACCTCTTTCCTCTCCAACTCGATGAGTTTCTTCTTCTCCTCCTCCTCCCTCTCCCGTTCTCTCCTCTTCCTCTCCTTCCTCTCTGCTTCCTTTCTCCTTCTCTCCTCCTCATGCCTCTCCCACTCTAGTCTCTTCCTTTCCTGCTCTTTTTCCTCCGATTCAATTTTTTTCCTCTCTTCCTCCTGTCTCTCCCATTCTCGCTTTTTTCTCTCCTTCTCCAATCTCTCCATTTCTTTTCTCCTCTTCTCCTGTTCATGCCTTTCCCATTCTCTTTGTTTCCTCTCCTGCTCTTGCCTTTCCATTTCTTTTCTTTTCCTTGCTTCATCTTTTTTCTCCTGTTCTCTCCTCATTTCCAGCTCTCTCTTCTCTCTTTGCTCTTGTTGTATTTTTCTCTCTTGCTCTTCTCTGTCCCTCTTTCTCTTCTCCTCAGCTTGCATGTGTCCCTCCAGCTCTGCGTCAAGCTTGTCAAGAGCTTCTTCAATGGACTGAGGAGCAGAGGCTGGAGCTTGTGGCCGAGTGTGAGGTTTACAATACATCGGTGTTGAGGCAGTCGCTGGCTGATGACTCAGCCTGGAGGAGTGGGCCAGACCAGATGTTTGTGGAGCAGAGCTGACCGAAGAAAGGGAAGCCGAGCAGTATGTTGGAGAGCTGGAAAGGGGATTTGAGACTCTGCTTGTAATTACACTATCCCCTGTCCTCTGATGCCCTGAGGAGAACACAGATGATGATGGAAATGGAGGACGGGGCTGCTCCATGTCAGCCTGAGGATAGTATGACATCTTGCCCTTCATGGGCTGGGACTTTGTGGGTCCCTGGTGTTGAGGTCTGTGAAGATCCGCTTGTTGCGACTGGCTGACAGGGGGGGCTTGTTCTCTCTGACAACCTGTCCTAAGCAGAGCATCCATCTGAGTTTTGGGGGTAGAGACAGCGTTGGTGGAGTTCTGGGACACATGCTCCATAACCCTTTGCCAATCGTTGTTACTTTTGCTGTTGTTTGTGGAGTAGCCAGCAGAGGGTGATGTGGTCACCTTGGAGACACCAGCAATGGGAGCACCATTTGAATTGTTGCTGTTACTGTAGCGGCCAGTAGTGCAAAATGATTGAGATATGGGAGGGTTGGATGTAATGACAGGGGTTCGAGTGGAATTGGAGGGCGGAGGAGGGCTGACGTGGTGATGGTGCTTGGAGGGTCCTGAGAGCCGACTGTCTATGACCTGATTGTAGCTGGGCTGGCTCTGAGGTAGCAGACCAGGAGGTCTGTAGATGCCAGAGTTCTAAAAACACAAAATGTTCACTTATGAGATGTAACAAAAAATGACAGCTGTTTTTACAGTTCCCTAAACCACTTAATATCTACTTATATTTGTGATACTCAAATGCTACGGAATACACAAATATATAAACAAGCATGTGCAGCATAGATGAACTGGACTCACCAGGGAGTGAGCACCAGGCCTGCTCTGGTGTCTCCAGGCCTCGTGGGAACCACTCTGCTGTTGCTGAGGTATTGATGTGCTGCTGGTAGGGGGATGATGACGACCCTGGTGCCCCAGCCCTGGATGAGGCTTGAAGTGGCTGTAAGGCACACTGCTGCTGCTGTTGTTCATGTTGCTGGTTGCAGAAGCATTTGCTGGTGAAGTCTGGGCTTTTGCATGAGAGGCAGCCAGGTTGCCTCCCTGGCTCCGACTAAGAGCACCCCTCTGGTTGTGAAGAGCACGAGGCTCTGTGTCCTGGCAGGGTGGAGCACACTCCACTTTGGAGCTGGGACTTGGGTAAGAAGAGTGAGGGGAGTGATGGTTCATAGCCGGATGCTGCAACACATCTCTCTGTAGCTGAGGGGCACAACTGGGTTTGTTGCCTTCGGGAGAAGAGGTCGGTGATTGGGAGTGATTAGAAGGAATGGGGGAAGCAGAGGATGACTTTGGGGTGTAGCTGCCCATCCCATGTTTGCTGTTATCCTGTGAAACCACACAAGAAAGAAAACAAGAACATAATTGCTATATCGTTATACAAAACAGTAATAATATGATTACCCTATTTTCAAAATAATATATATTGAATGCCAGTTGGGGTTAGGGTTATGATTTACCCACTGATTGCATTCAATATATGAACCAATTACCTTTATATATTTGTCATTATGAACTAAATAATAGCATATTTTTCCACTCTTCACACCTGAAACTCTTGCGACTGCAGGGTTTTCCGGTTGGAGGTCTGGGGCTGCCAGGGAACGGCGTTGTCCTTGTGAATTGGGTTCCAGAAATTGGGTCTTGGGGGAAGGTGGTGAACTGATGAATGCTGCAGGGTCTGCACAGCCTGGCCAGTGCCAGAGAAACGCTGCTGCACAGGGTGGGATACCTGCACAGGTAGCAGAACAGCGCTCAGTTTAACACTAAAAGATCCAACGTTTGACAAAAACAGACAAGCAGTGAGGCACAGAAGATCTTTATTTTTAAGGTTAAGCTGAAATAATATTGGGGTGTGTGTTATACCTGATCTGAACTCTTTTTCCTCTTGCTGGGGCTTGGGCAGTCCTCAGCGGCAGGCCGGGGGGGCATGTGCAGTGACGGCGGAGGCGTGTGCTGAATCACAGAGTGCTCTCCCAGTGGAGGGCCTGGTCTCTTCAACTGCCCTCCAAGCATCTTCCCCGGGTAAGTCCTCTGCTGTGGATAGGAAAATGCAGTAATCTGGGTTGAAATACTCACAGAGACGGCACAGAGAGCAGCTTACACCGAAGTGTGTCACTGGTCCAACTGCTGCACAAATGACAGTCTGAACAGGGATTTTCATTTTCCTTTATGGATGATGAAACTATCACAGCCAATTAGAGAGGCTCCTACCTGGTGCACCTGAGCCCACATTTCATCCCCCAGCAATGGCGTTCCCCGGGGATCGTGCTGCTCCTGAGGACCCCCAAACTAACATAGACAGTGAAAACAAACAAAATCCGTGAGCAGTTTCAAAAGGCAAAGAATCTGGACCGAAATCATCCATAGCTTCTCTCCTCACCTTCAGCAGGGAGTTTGGTCTGCCAGGAATAAGATGTGGGTTAGGGGGAGGTCCACTGCTGCTGGCATAGCCTCCATTATGGAGACGCAGGGAGTGCTCACTGGGCAAAGACAAAACTGGATGTCCTTGAGTGGGAAGATGAGATTCGTACAGGTGGCTGAGCTGCTCCCATGCTCTGTGAGGAGGGGGGGGGGTGAAGATGGTGAGGTCTCTGCTGCTCCCTCTGCATTCCTGGTAACATTGCCTGTGGGAGCTCAAGTCTTTCACTGCCTCGCATTGGCCTGCACATACAAACACAAAGGTTAAACATTAAAAAAGCATTGGAAATACACAAGTACATCCTCTAAAGTTAGTTAAAAATTTCTCTCTGCTAGTGATCATTTTGTGCTGCACTTACCCATTACTTAAATATTTACTGTGAGGGTTTAATCCACCCATAGGTCCAGGAGGTAGATGGGAAAGTAGCTGGTGTTGGTTTATTGCAGGTGAACACCTGATTAGGAACAGAGAAACCATGCAGTGTAAAGTTGGGGACAGTTTTATCACAGTTCTACCTCCAACTTTAGAAAAAGAAACCCGAGCTTTCACATTAGGGTTGCTAAGCACAGGTAATTCCTGATAGATTACGGTTAACAAAGAAGTGTGAATGATTGTGTACGTGTTGTCATGGCTACAGACCTGGCAGGTGGCTGCCAGGCATGGCTGCTCACGGGAGGCCATGGGCCCCGGTTGAGTCCGTCCAGAGGGAAGGAATCCCGTGTGCCTCGCCCACCAAACTGCTCCACTTTGTGATGCATCCAGCCTGAGAGTTTGTAACGCAGTCACATGAGTAACACACCGACATAAAAAACACTAAGACCTGACGTGCAAACCTGATCTTAGAAGATAACCACTATCTATAAAAAACAATATCTAAATTGGGTAGTAATGGAACGTTCTAAAATGACCGCACAATTGAAAGCTGCAGGTCTAAAAATAGGTTCAGAAGTAGAAGTTCATACTTACCAGACTAGCTTTATCGGTGAAGCCCTCCACTGCAGCACAGAGAGGGCCTCACTCCAACACTAAGAGGATCTTCTTTGTGCACCAAGAACCTAAAAGCCAGCTGACTACAGCAGAAGAGAAAAAAGAGTTTCAATAACAAGAACTGGAAAGTCAGCTGGTAAAACATGAGCTCCTATCAAACAGAGTTGCTAGAGTTAGTGGTGTAAGTAGAATATACAGCAGGACAGTGACCTCAAACGACCAACTGAACGCCAATGCTAACGTTTAGTTTATTTCAGTAATTTAAACTAAGTTCAGTTTCATACTGTGAGAAATTATCTCTTTAATATTGGCCCCACTGCATATTTCAGCCTCTAGGAGGCAACATTAAGTTAAATTATACAGAACAGGATCATATCTGAGGCTCAGATGGCTCAGTGGGGGGCTCACCTATGAGGACAGACCTGGTGTTACTATAATCCTCACTGTGAGCCTCCTGCTACCATGAGACGGAGGGAAAGAAAGAGTGAGAGGCTTTGGTCGACTGCCAAGAGTGTGCAGAGCTGGAAGCAATCCAAGCTGCACGGTTGTGTCAGGCTGGTGCTGATTTTAGTGCACGAGAGCAAAAACTGCTCTTTTAAGAAGACAATTGTGTGTATGTGTGTGCGTGCTGCACCACTCTGCAGGGTGTGTGCGCTCAGCAGATACACTGAGGTTTAATCTCATTACAGCAGGCGTGATGGAGAGGAAGAGGGGGTAGCAGCGACAGACGGTCTGAACAGGATGGAAGGATAGATTAAAGAGAAGAGATGGAGAGGAAGTAAGGACTGGATGGACGCATCGAGATGAAGTGAAGAGTAGGAATGATGCCACGAAAACACCCAGGCATACTGAGAAGGCACAAAGGAAAATGGCTGATAGGAAAACATTAAAAGCTGATAGATAACTTCTTTCTGTTATGCAGACACATACTCAAGGACAGATTTTCTTTTTATAACCCTAATGACACCAACCCATTAACAAGCAGAAAGAAAGGAAAGCTGAACTCTGTTCTTGCTTTCCAAACTGACACAATTCCAGTTCTATGTTTACCAAGATCAACAGATCACGACCCATCACGTGCAGCCAAAAAGCACTAGAACACTCACTGAGAATTGGACAGTTGGAGGCCGACATGCACATAAAGATGTTATGATTCACTTCTCCTGCTTGGCAGCATGCAGCTCTCTTCCATGAGTCTTCCGAAATTAGATCTGGACATACGCAGAACTTCCTCCCACCAGTCCCTCCTCTTCCCCTCTCTCCTCCCACCATCTCCGAATCGTTCTATTTAAAGCCCCGTGGTGCATATTTCAATTGCCATACACTTTGTGCCTGTGAGGAGAGTTTTATGTGTTCTGAAAAAACAAAATATATATACTGCCCTCTTTATCTATTCCCCTCCCCCTCACAGGGATCCACCAGGCACTGCTGCTATGTGAAGATAGGCTGGTGTCAACTGCCAAGAGTGCACACAACATGCTTCAGAAGAAAAGGATAGAAACACACCCTGGCTGAGCGTACCTCTTAGAGTAGCACCGAGTTATTGATTCACAGTTGTGTCAAGTCTTAGCTGCAGCTGCCAATCATCTCCCTGGGGTCTCGTCAGTCCTGGAAAACAAAGAGAGCCTTTGTTGTCAAGCTGTCAAAATCAACAATCAGTCATGGTTAACGATACTCAGAGTTAGTGGCTCAAAGTCTCTGAGCGTATAATTCATTCTCAGCTAAAGGTGGTCTTTTCTTACAGCTCGGCCTGAGCGCCACTTATCCTGCTGCTTCACCTCCCCAACTGGAGCCTTCAAATCACCACTACCAGCACCCTCCCGGTGGCAGAGCCATGGGGAGAAACCACACTGTGGCTCAGAGGGAGAGGGGTAAATCAGTGGAAACACAAGGAGTCAGGTGGGCTCTTGTTCAAAGGTTCACACTGACACACAAAAAGGACTGATAGGAGGAGCCCTGAACACTAGCTGACCATGTCTGAGTTGGAATAATAATAATACAATAAATCAAACAGGGTGACAGAGATTTCTATAGTAAAAAAATCAAGACATCAAGAAGAATCAAGTGAGAGCCTAAAACCAGAAAGTGCAAACCAGGTCACAGTGGTGAGGCTATAATCACCACTTTTATTGAAGGTGTGTGTTTATGTCTGCTGTGACTCGCCTGTCCTCTCTTCCAGCTGCTGTCCTGCCATCACACTGCTCATAGCTGCACAGAGTTAAGATATTCTGCCCGGTGGAACCAGATAGCTCACGCAGAGACGGCCGTGCTGCTTTTCAGGTCAGGTTCTATCAGTCGATGCCACTGTGATCGCACGCCATGCACCGCCGCGTTTGGCAGAAGGACTTTGTGCAACGCAGGGTTTCGGCTTAGCAGCAAACTATTTCGGGGAACCCCTGATGACTCAGCGCCGTGGAATAGGGTTTACCCGAAAGCGCCGGCCTTAAACTCCACCCTTCTGGGACACCGCTCGCAGTCAGGTGACTGTGGGCGTACTTATACATCACTGCTGATGTGACAACAGCGGGAATTTCTCAAACTATGTGACGTAATTTCTGTTCCTTTTTGCAGCATGCTGCACAGGTCTGTTGTGCGAGCGTGTTTAGATACACAAACAGGATGTGATGAGCTCTGCGGGGGTTTCATGGCCGAGAAGAATCAGTTACTTGAAGAGAAATGATCGAAAATATTTTCCATTTGATCCATCCATTGTTTAGTTCTATATGAAAAAAAGTGAGTAACTCGGTGAATGCCATGATACCTGAATGCTCTGCAGAGACAACCGGGCAACAGCTTTGACTGTAACCTTACAGCAGACACATCTAGTTGAAGGGTATACAACAAGGAATTTAGGATAAATGGGCGGGGGGGAATTGGGGACATGTGCTTTGCTCTACTACTCTCAAGTGATGATGCAGTTGGGGGTGATGATGATGCAGTTCAATTAAAAATCCCCAAGGGTTTTCAAGTCAAAATTTACCCCAAATGATGCCCCACATAAGAGCTGTTCCTGTCACCTCCTCTGTTGTTTGAAGTTCCCAACTGCCCCAGCAAAAGGGAGGAGACAAAATGCTGTGTCAGCTCGTCTCTACTTTCCAACTGAGACACCGTTTGACCTTCATAGCCACAAAACATTACCAAAAAAAACAAAACAACAACTCACAAACTAAAGGCTGGTTATTACATAATCAGTTCCAGATTCCTACAGAACACGAACTGCCCCCCACTGCTTTTGTCCCAGCAAGCCTGCATATACGGGCATTTTTTGGAACGTATGCTCACAAACGTCAGCACATGCCTTTTCCAGCCATTGATGCAGGCTATCTTCATCATGTCTGATGTGCAGGCCAGCACGAACAGGACAGCTGGGGATAAGATACACAAACACTGTCCCACTTCACCAACAAAAGTCATGATTAAGAGAGAGAGTGACTCTAGTGCCAACAAAAGAGGTTTGTTACAAGAAAGTTTCCAAGAGAGCAACACGATCACATCAGGAAATGTCAAGAAATCTCAAATAAAAGTTTCCAAACTGAGTTTTAAAAAAAAAAAAATTATTCTAAAATGTCTATGTATTGTGGGTGATAATTCAAGTATTTCTAAACACCTGCAATGCATTGAGGCCACCTCTGCAACGCTGGTGCAGCACAGCGCAGGTGGAGCAACATCCAAGCCTTCATGTATCAACTCTTAGGCGCTCAACCGATTTTGCATTTTCACTGCTGCAACTGCGACCACCAACAAAAACAGACGTCTCATTTGGCACAGACGCACGAGGCCCGGTTGGTCTCCCGCTAACACACCTGGGTTAGTGCGCCACATCCCCCTCCCACTCTCTCACACACACACACCAGCGTGCCAGTTGCAGTGGCGGGTGACGTTACAGAAAAGGGAAACTGAGCTCAGGGTGGGGTGGGGTGGGGGGTGCACAGGAAGCTGTCGTCACAACCACAGGAAGCAGCAGGCCTCCCTGAGGGCTGCGCGTGTGCTGTCTGTTTAACAGAGAAAGCCAGACACTGGGGAACTTTCAGAGCTCACATTTCCCGTTGAAAGCACAAGTATTTGTCTGTAAATACACATTGTTTTGTGTGGAGGGCGGACGTTGTCAGTTCATGACTCACACAAGCACTTTCATGAAAAAAAGCCACTGATGGTGATCCCTGCGCTCTCTCCCCTGGCTTCTGGTAAAAGTGGGTGACAGAATGAGTGTACACGTTTGTGCTGCATGACTCGCCCTCCCAGTTGCCCGAGCTTCACTTTCACAGAAACTATTCAGAGGAAGGACAAGTTTGGTTTTCTTTGCAGACTCAACAATGTCAGTGTCTGAAAAAACAGGCTGACTCAGAACTGATTCTAGAGAAAGCTAAGCACATCAATCCTGATAAATCGAAAATCTGAGAGTATGTGGGCGACTTATTGACAACTAACTGCTCGATCAGTCTCAGTCTCAATTTCTACACCTGAAGGATTTAAAAAGCCCCAGACCATTTTCTTTCTGTTCCTCTTATTTTTGTTTGTGGTAGCAAATCTCAGGACAAAACGTTCTCCCTATTCACAGAAATAAAACGAATCCCAATATCACAAATGAAAAATTCCCCTCCCTCTTACTGCTCTTTCCCCCTCCAGGTGCTCACTCTCCACAGATTATCCGAGAAATGAGCTGAACATGACTAAACCGCTTCCCTGGTAACAGTTGCCATGGGAACTAGCCGTCTCTTTACCAACAGCTTTTAAAACGAAGGCACAGGCGGACTTCAGGAGGGATTCATCATTGGTTTATGGGGACACGTTTACTGCCACACAGGGCAGGCCGGCCTCACACACCAACCCTGGCTCTTCCTTCCTGGACTGGCATTATGCCTGATCAGCAGGCTGGGGGAGCCAATAACAGGAATGTGTGCGTGTATGAGATAATGACAGCGTGTGTGCAGATGGTCAGTCCAGTGCCGGTTTTAATGCGGGTGTTGTTACGCACAGTTTTCATAAAATACCATTTTCAGTCCTCAGAGCAGCTGTGACGCAGGCAGATGCTCTGTTATGGCTGCAGCGGGTGCTTTCAGTGCTTTCCAAAGCCTGTTTACAGATTCCTCAAGTCTCTCTTATGATTGTGTGGGCAGTTTGTTCTGGAATGTGTGGCCAAATCAGGTGAAAGGAGTCACAGGAGGTGAAGGTGGGTGAGGTGAGGAACGAAACCCATTCTGTTCAAAGTGGGAGTGCTCGAAGCTCGGGCAACTGGGAGGACGAGTCATGCAGCACAAACGTGTGCGCTCACACCCACTTTCACTGTGGCATCATCAGTGGCAAAGAGCCAGAAACGTCAGAGACTTCTGGAAAAAGAGGGAAAACTTTCCCTTCACTCTCTTGGCTGAACACGTTTTCATATAAACACCTACAATGCCTCTTGGTCGGTGCTGAATTAGTTAGGAACTACTTTTTTAGCCTCTTAACTGTGTTGTGGTGTCACATAAAGCACCGCCTCCTGTCCCATGCTGAGGCTGGATTTTTAAAAAAAAAACATTGTGAAACAACATACAGCGATTTATGTTTATGGATCACGATTTTCTGACCTTACAGCAGAACCTAGAAGAACCATGGATTCATTGTTCTCTCAGTACAATAGCAGACACAGTAAGTTCTAATGTCCTGGGGCAACTTTTTATCCTTCCTTATAGATATCTTTTCATTTTCAAAGACATGGATCACAACTGGCTGCCTCACAAGGCATTGAGGAATTCCACACCTAGTTAACTGAGATTTTGCTTCTATGTGGGGTCAAACCGAGCAAAAAGCCTCCACATTGAGATCTTCAAAAGCTTACGGTGCTACAAGAGGCACACAACTGTGCCCTTAAAATACTCACACTAAAGTGATGTCAGATTCCTCAACTGATTTTAATACAAACTAGTATCCAACACACAGATGGACCCTCTGTGTGCGTTTTAATGGCTGACCTTTTGGAGTGTGTCGAGATTGCCTCCTTCGCCCCTTTTCTCGCATACAAGTTGCACCCTCTGGCAGAAAAAGCTGTGCCGGCCTGTGACAAATGTTAACCCACAACGTAAAGTGCTGTCACTTCCCGAAGCCGTGTCACTTTGAAACAGACTCTGGGATTTATTTGTTGTTGTTTTTTTTGTGACAGGAAGCAGAAGTTGAGGGGAGACGGAACCCCTGTCACACAAACACACACTTGGGTCCTGGCCATAAACTGTCAAAAAAAGCCGGCCTACTGACCCACTTCTCATGCTAATCAAACAGACAAGACTCAGACTTAGACCAGAGTGACAAACTCATTCAAAGCTAGGAGAGGAGAGAAAGAAGAGAAAGGCGAAGCTGGCTGATTACACAAGTTTGGGGAGCATTTCACAACTGTCAGGCGTCATCTCCTCTGGTTACAGCGCGCCTGGCCCTTTAATAGTCCTCCACCTTCGTCATGGCTCGTAGTAAAAGGGGCGGCGTTTGCTCATTCACACACTTCCACACACACGCTGCTATTGAGATCACGGGACAAACGGGCGGGGGTGGAGCCGCAGCGGCACACAGCCGACTGGTGTCTGGTGCCATTTAAAACCATTTAAAAACGTTTACAGCCACAGACATCAAAAGGAGAAACAAAAAACGCGCCGTTGCTTTCGATCTGAGTGATCGGAAGCGGAGCTTCAAAGGGGGCTCGTCTTTGTTTTGTTCGGACTCCATGCCAGCACACTCTGCTGTTTCTGTCTGACCTGAGCTTATTTATGGCAGCCAATTACCCCCACCCCATTATAAAAACAACGTGGCTACGACCTGCTCACTGCGAGTCCTCTCGTCCCCTCGGAGGCGCACTGGGCCGCTCCACCCTTCTACACACTGCTGACCACAGCGACCACTGCCTGGGACTCAGACACAAACTCTGACACAAGTAGGAGTCACTTCGGACCAGCGTTCACGTGGCAACTGGACAGCAAATCGGGCTGACCAAGAGAGAAAGAGGCGGTCAAGCGTTTAGCGCCCAGTGTCCCCCTGATATCTAAAGCCCAGCACCCAAACACCGGCCATAGCCCACCGGCCCTGCCCCCCAAACAGAGGCGATGCAAATGACTTCCTTTCAGCCCGACTCTTTGTGCGCGGGGGGATTGACTGAGGGCTGATGGGGGAGGCAGCTATCCATTCACTTTATAAGGCTGCCGACCTCAGGGAGTCTTCCCACCCCCACTCCCGGCCCACCAGAAACACACACACACACACAAACAATGACGTGAGGTCTTCTTACGCAGGCATTTTTTTTATCCTCGTATGATCCTGACCTCTTTCCGCCCCTCGGCCAGGGGATGATAGAGAAATCAGAGGGCAAAAGCTGCCAAACGAAAACCCTGTGCTCCAAAGCAGGGGGCATGAAACGTCCACACTGGGGACACGGGTCACCAGCGGGCTACTTCCCACTGCTCCGGCATTCGGAGCTGGATTCCTCTGAAACAGCTGTAACAGAACCGGCTCCCCCAGTATTTTGGGGGCCAAGTTTCCACAAAGTAGTGGAATGAATACAACTTTCAAACCAAGACGAGACTAGAGAAATGACTCAGATGCACGTGCATTGCGTGATTAAACAAATCCGGTAAAGATGATCGAGCCATAGATTTAAGAACAACAGTTCGCCGAAGTGGGACATCTGAGCGTGGGATCAAAGAGTGGCTTTTGGTTAGAAAGAAACCAACTCAAATTCCCCCACCTCATCGATCGCCCCCCGCTGAGCGCTGGCCCATTCCGATAATCCCGGTGGCTGCCTTCAGCATCTCTCTCGAACAACTCAAGCGGCTGTGAGTGGGAACTTTTCTCTGTCAGCACTCCGACTACCACCGAAGCAAAGTCAGACGGGCTCTAAAAAGTTCCATTCAAAGAGTCTATACTCACCGTTCAAGTTATGGGCTAAAATAGTTCCAACAGCAGAAAAAAAAGGCGACTTAGAGAACTTCCCGTTTGAGATAGATATCCGAGTGCTGCCAGTGAGCCGTCACGTTTACGGGCTTTGCATTCCCAAGTTAGGAGTTGTGAGTGCGGACAGACCGAGCGGTGCCGTAAATCCCTGTTGCTCTCTGCTCGCTTCCTCTCGAAACTCTGAAAGCGGAGCTCCGGGGCCAGCTAAAAGCCTTTCGGAGCAGCGTGACAAGAGCCGTGGGTCGTTCTTCTGCCTCTTCTTTTTGTGTGTGTGTGTGTTTTTTTCCTCGTCAGCCGCTGTGTGCGGAGCTCCTCTGCTCTGCTCTCTTTACGCAGGCAGCGCTGCCGTAAAAAGCCAGCGCGCGCACGTGACGTCACCGGAATTCCCAAACTGGCACCGAGTCCGACTCACGGTACGGGAGCTGCTCCTGACGCTTCCGAACCGGAGTTGGGTTTTTCTCTCTCTCTCTCTATGCCAGAGTCGTGACCGCCGGCTGGACTCAAAGCTCTGCCAAACGCTTATTTCCGCGCCTCTATTTTTGGAGGAGGAAGAGCATTACCTCCTGACTTCATATTACCACAGGAAGACAGACAGTAACGGTGTTATGGGTCCGCTATAAATAGCTCTGAGCATGGGCAGCACGGACAGACGGATGGAAATGAAATACTATAAAAAAACAACGACAGACATGGAATCCCACTTCCTTTCCTCGCCTGGGTACTGGGTTCACATACAAATAGGTATAGGAAGTTGTCCAGTATGGGGAAATTCAAGGGAAATCTATTCTTAATCCAGAAACCACTAAAATCATGATTGAACTGTGATGATTTTACAGGATGTTTGACCAAACATCGATGTCAACAGAAGTCTATTGGATCTTTTGTAAGCTGTAATCATTAATTGTTCATTCGATTTTCCCCAGAACCTCCTCAGTCAAAAGCGTTGAAATCATTGTTAGTTGATAATATGTTCATTTGGCTAACAGGATCTTTAAATTATTCTCCATTAAGACCTGAGTCAGGGCGATCTTTGTTCATACTTACTGAATAAAAACAAACTATTTAAACTGTTGAGAAATCGGGGCTGAATGACCACAGGATGTATATACACATGGATATCAAACTGGACCTGTAAGTGACCAAACTGATTTGTCACCATTTCAGTCAGACTAAAACGTTTACATGGTTTAACACTATCTTTGTTCTAACAAACACAATAATTAGTCTATTTTTTTGCATGTAAACACATAATTAAGGTCCTGCTTTGAAATGCCCTTTTAGGTCACTGAGAGAGACGCTCTCATAAGGTAAGTCCCTGGAGAAAACAGGATGTGACTGCAGCGTGTACATTTGGTTTCCACTCTGCTCCGTCTGTATTAGACAGCCGGCTTTGGTCAGTGATGGATGGGTAATGTCAATGTCACATTATTACAATGCAGTGCTCTTGGCATGGCCTATATATAAAACTGATTTATGAGGCCAATACATGTCTTTGCCCTGGTCAGTGGGTGACAAACGTGACTGTGTGGCCAAGAGGATGAGATATATCTGACATTTACTCAAAAACAGCGAGCTAACATCCTGTGTGAGGTAAACAAACCTCAAACAGAGATGGGTCTCTAAGGCAGGAAACATTTGTTCCATTCTCTTTCTTGCCAGAACAACCGTGGTGTACTCTGTAATAATGCCAAAGTGACACACTGCTATGACCAACAGAATGTGTCACACAACCCAAATGCACATGTGTAGAGGTTATATTTAGAAAGCCCTGCCTCAGCAGGAGAACAGGAGGCGAAATTAGGCACCGCAGGCAGGAGTGTGTCATAGATGATGATGAGGCAATAACTCTGGGACACACACACACACACACACACATAGCTTGTTTACATTCTGAACAGCTCTAAAAGAACATCAACAGTAAAATCTAAATGTTGTCAAAGCTCAGCACTAATCTATGATGCCATTCGTCTGGAGCAGTCTGTTCTCATCACATGGTACTTTTGGTAGGCTTTCAGATGAATGAAGCATTATCAGGGCAGAAAGAAGAGACAAGGAGAGTGTGTGTGTGTGTGAGACACATTCAACTCCATGATGAAGTGAGTGCAAGGCATGTGCTAAGTGTGCCACCAGAGTGGATACATTGTCAAGCAACACTGAAAGTGCTTGTTGTTGGGGGGGGGGAGTGACTTTATGGATGCTGTCACGTTATGTTGAGAAGTGAGCTGGACAATGGTTTGTATTCTATCGATACTGTATATCAATGTATTTAAAGCATGGGAGCCTATGCTGCCTATGGTTTGGTGTGTTCAGGCTCTGACCCACATGTGGCAGATAAGCCAAAGTGCGGTATAGAATGTAAAATTATGGCATTAAAGTACCTGATGTCTTCATAAACTATTTCAGCTGCATCAGCGCTCAAAGTTGGAACCGTCTGTATGAATATTACAAGTCAGCAGCTGAAATATTTGATCACTTCATCTGGAAGCCATTAAACTGTGAACTGCTCCTTCATTCAGTAAAGAAGTAAAATGAAGTAAAGCATTCTGTACAGCCATCCTATCTACTGCTCATGATTCACATTCCCTCATTTGATCCAGTCCTGCAGTGGTCTAAGCTCTTTTCATGCTGATGTCTTTCAGGACCTTTAACAAATGTGTACGAGGAACTTGATTGTCCCGCTCAGAACTCGTCCAGACGCCATGAAGTGTTCTCTCACATACACATTCCTGTGTATGAGATTATATCGTCTATTATGAGTGCAACTTAGTCCAGTTTTATGTGTGTAACAGAGTGTGGTGAGAGGCTATTAGGTCTCCAAAGTGAACAGGAAGAGATGTGTTGAGTGATGTGGGCATGGGTGGGACCTGAGTGTACCACACACACAGCCCATGTATTCACACAAGCATCCTTCCGCGGTTTTTGTATTAAATTAACCAGGATTAATATAAATAAAAAAAGTCTCTGGGAATTAAATATATACATTAGAGCCGAGCACCCATCCTTCCCCTAAAATAATGAGGGACTGAGGCATTGCAGCCTGTTTCAGGGGACCCAAATGTGAACTTATATGTGTCAGGAGGAGCGACAGAGGCAAAAAGTGAAACACTGTGTGTTTAAGTTCTTACGGCTTTGTGCATGGCTAAACAATCCTGTACTTGTGTGTGTGTGTGTGTGTGTGTGTGTGTGTGTGTGTGTGGACGACATGCACGCATGTGTGGTGGGGACTGTGTGTGTAATTAAAGAGATCAGAGACCAGGACAGCTCAGTTCTCACACTCCAAATATACAGTATGGATCAGCTCTCCCATGGTGGCGAGCCCCACACATTCCTGCCATACCAGCCCCACGCACACACATTAAAAAAAATAAACACAAAATAACACAGATGTGGTCCAGATAGAATAGTACGAGAAAGACAGAAAATTTGTATGTCAGCTGGACTGTGTATGTGTGTTTGTGTGTCTGCGTGTGCAGACGTAGGAGACTGTGTCCCTGGTACAGATGGTACTTCTCAGCCCCTGATATGTAGGCTTGTGTGTGTGGGACTGCGTGTGTGCTTACATGTGGCATAACGTGAGTCAGACTCTGGGTGCACTGAGAGACCGACAGACACGATAATAATCACCTCCACTCTCACAGTCGCACACACTCCCACCATGTGGAGACAGAGCTACACAGTCAGACTGGCTCAGCACACCCACATGAACGGAGCGCTCTGCAGCTCGCATAATTAAAACCCTTATTCAAAGACAGGCGGGCTGAAGGGGAGCCCAGGCTTTCTCTGTAGCTCCCCAAATAAGCAGCTAATCCTGACTGCAGCGCTATGAAAAGCTAAAGCCTCCAGTTCAGTTTGATATACCCTGGATCACAAATTGATACACAGTCAAGAAGAAAAAGACCTTAAGGAGGAACACATATCCAGCAGACTCTCTGATCGGTTCAATTTCCCTTTCTAAAAGCAAACATATCCATGTCCCTGCTTGGTAAGTACATTGTTTTGGTGTAACATGCTTCCACTTCAACACTGTAAACATTCAGCATTTTTTTTGTGAATTAAAATGAGCCGACAGCAGCTTTGAAGTGAAAAGCTGACCGTGGCACAGTCCAACAAAAACCAGCAGGGTTTCCTGACAATGTTAGCTTGCTTTAGCCACTGGAAGTTTCTGAGGAACGCATCATATTACAGTTGTCTTCACAGAGTGTTAAAGATTCATTTTCAAAAATAACAGATGACTCGTGTTGTCAGACCAATGCAAAAATGACCAAATGTATGTTGGCATGTTGGATTTTGAGTTTCAATTTAAGAACTTGTTCTTTAACTGGAGCAATTGGATCAAAGTTCAGGGTTTTATTTGAAGAATTTGAATAAACACTTAGCAGTTCAACTAATCATGTTTGATGACAGACGGACTCATATTCACCTGATACATGAAATGTATGAGTAAAGGTTTTATCGGCAGAACATGTGTCAGAAGTGTGAACTGCGGAATTGCTAAAATACTATTTGGAAGAGAATGAACAAGCACATCATTGACCTTTTTCACTAATATACAGCTTTGAAGTATGAAAACTTGAAAGTGGGATATCTGACTCACAGACCTTCAAAGCATATGTCTTATAACAAAGTGAGTAGTTCAAACAGATAAAGAGTTAGTTTGGTGTGAATAAGATTGTAGAGATAGTGATCCACACACACCCATGATTTCACAACCCACCACTTTAAGTAATAAATGTCTGCCTTTGTGAGAAATGTGCACCATTTCCCTCCTACTCTTCTCTTACTCATTCTGTTGTTACACATCTCTCTGTGATGCTCAGCATGGCATACCTAGAAAATGATACTTTACAACTTCACAGCTGCTCCACAGGAGAAATGTTTCACAGGTTTTGGGTGTCTAACTATAGTAACTACTTAGAAAGGTAAGAAGACCCACAACCAGGACATTGTGCCGTAGGCCCCCCATCTTCCAACATGTTGAACTACAGAGTTTAACTTAAAAAAAAAAGTATATTAACGTCAAATCTCATCACTTATATAGTTCACATAACCCTTCATTCCAACATGAATTATTGGTGTTGCGCTCAGTTACTGTTTGCTTGTTTTTGCAGTCCGGGCTATTTATGATGACTTTGAGCCTAAAGTATTGATCAGTACTCTGTAGACCAACTTCTGATATGGGAATTATTAGTATTTAGGCTTGCGGGTTTTTGGGTGCATTGTCTTTCATGCTATAGCATTGCTTGGAGCAGACCAGGGGTTTGCTCCAAGCAGGCTAAATGTCCTGCTTGAATAAAAGTCTAAGTGACTGACAATGATGCAGCGACTAGCTTTAAAGCATCGATATCTTCAAGCTCCTGACAACAGCATTACTTTTCCACTATGTTTGTGCAGTGGCCACCTTTGTGGAATAGAAAAGGGATGATGGAGAAAGAAAACAAAAAGAACAATCACAAACTGAACCTTACCAGGAGATTGTTGTAAGGTAGCTATCCCCCCTCTTTTAGGAGCTGTGGGCCACCATGACACCTCCTACCTCCTGAAACCAAAACAGGACAAACCAGAGTCAGTCAAGAGGCGTCAAAAACAACAGGGGTCAAACAGATCTCCAGTGTTTCATGATCAA
The DNA here is from genome assembly GCA_013363375.1 of Menidia beryllina. Lineage (NCBI taxonomy): Eukaryota > Metazoa > Chordata > Actinopteri > Atheriniformes > Atherinopsidae > Menidia > Menidia beryllina. The sequence goes on along the minus strand of JABUIW010000018.1, from coordinate 5,393,128 downwards.
CAGTCAGATTAAAAAGAGGAAAACAAGTACATAGTAATCCAGGATTTCCTGATAAACTGGAGTGTTAAACTCAGAATTGTTGAAGCTGCTGGCTGTTAGATGGCTGTCTGCCTTACGTCCTGCAGCTAACTTTGCCGTTGTGGCTCTTCCTTATACATTTGTGAGGCTGGCCAGCTCGCTGTGGTTATGACGCCGTCCGTGTGTCATGTGGTGCAGCCGGTGAAACCACAGTGTGTGTGTCCTGCACAGCAGAGCTTGGACCTCTGTCCTGGCCATCTGTGTGTGTTCCCTGTGTGCTGCTTGTTTAGTGAGTCACAGTGTCGGCGCGGGGCCACGTGACCTGGAACAGGTGGTGTTTTAGTGGTCTCCCCACCCCCCCACCCCCACCACACAGAGCCTACAGAGCCCCTGCAGTGTGTTCAAATGCTGAAGCAGGAACACTGAAACAGGCATACACACACATACAGGGAATATGCCCTTTTGCTTTTGAGGAATGGTTGTGGTTGACACGCTGCTGCTCAAATGTCCCCACAGCTCTCATCCTACTTCTCTGAACACTCACCTGCGGATACAAAACTGCACAAAAAACACTGCTGATCTCTGTGTGTTTAACCCCAAAGTGAGCGATCTCCCAGAGCCATCCATTTACTTCTGCTGCTGAACAAGTTAGTGCAGCCCACGGGCCTTTCTTCTTTTTTTCATTTCTACGTGTCCTGTCTCTCTTCCAGCCTTAACTTATATTATTTGCCTGCAGGGCTGCACCACGCCCACACACGTTGAACTTCATACGTTTCCCTACTGAATGCACACACAAGCAATACAGCGTGGAGAGCAGTGCACGGGGTGCATCAGTTGTGTCAATACGAGGCAGAAATAGCTGGCTCAGGCTCAGTGTTTAAGGCCTCAAACCTTTGAACCGGAGGTCAAAGTTCACAGTCCCTGAAGGGTCACAGATGTTTGCGTGTGTGTGTGTAAAATAATTTAAGAGCTTTCTGAGTGTTGACACCTTGAAAAAATAAATAAATCAGGCCAGAGAAAGAAAGAATGTGTGTATTTGAGATTTGAAGGGGGAAACTTATTTAATGACAACGAAATGCCACACGCTTTGACATTATCTTCTCGACTTTGAATGATATCAGGAGTGTGGGGAGAGACAGATGGGGGAGGGTTTTGAAAATGGCAGGGTTAAAGAGCAAGGAAGTTTACTGAGGTATCAAATTAAATCTAAAAAAAAAGGAAGGCATCCTTTTTAAATTTCAGATGTATTTGCAAAGAGAGATTAGGAGATGAATATTAGATAAAACGGTGCATTTCAGCTATACCGAAAAATGCAGTGAGAGAAAGATAAAGAAAGTGGTATTTAACTTCTCTCTGTAAAGGTTAACCGGTGGGTGCATCTCTCTTTGACATTAACCAGAACAGAGATGAAGGTAGAAGGGTGGAGCAACAAAGTGGCTGTTCTGAGGAGATGAACAGCCACATATACATATGTGGAGATGAAGCAGCAGAGACACGGTGGGAGAAGCTGGACTTCAGAAAATGAAGATAGTCTGAAGGAGATGAGAAGTTTGAGAACAGAATATAAGTCTGTCCCCGATAATTAAGAATAGTAAAATGGTCCCTGGGGCCTGTGTACACTGTGACAACAACAACCTGTGCTGCCCATTGGGACGGCTGTTTCTACTATTTAGTGACGTCCTAAAATGCAAAAGGACATATGCAGCAATGGCACCTACTGAGCAACATATCGAAGACGTGCAGCTGACTGATTCAGTTTGCAGACAGTAAAGTCCCATCAAATGTTTGTTTTCACGCGGAAAACAGGGTTTGTGGAAAAAGAAAAGTTATACACCAGAAACTGGTATCACACATAGATTTAGGTTTTAGCGCCTTATATCTTCACAAACCCCCGAGTTTTCTTTTCGTCTTGCATCCTATCATGACTTTGAACACAATAAAACCAAATAAGACGTTCAGCTTCCACACACGCATCCCTCAACATGTGGGGGCCTGCATGGCGTGAGGACTGGCTGTGCTTGGGCTGCCCCAGCCCTGAGTCACAGGTGATTCAGTAGGTCTCTTCGTGTTAGGGCAACGAGCTTCATACCTGCACACAAACATATCACAGGGCTGCTGCAGGAGTAGTAGAAAATGACAGGGTGTCTGTCTGTGAATGGCTCTCTTTGCCACGTCCGTTTGTCTGCTGTGCCCATTTCTGGGAGCTTAGAGGCGGCTCGGTTAAATCACCACGCCGAGTGTTAATGGCATTACTACATCAAGCTGCAATCATGAGAGTGGGCGCCTCATTTCAACAAATTAAACCTTGCAGAATGCACCTGTACCAAACTCCAAATGTTCACATGATCTGTAAATATGGTTCATGTTTACAGATGATGTGAACTACGGGGTGGCATGTTTAACCAATCAGTTGGCAGCTTTGTTCAGATCTGTGATACCTAAAGCAACATGGCTCACACAGAACAGCGCGTCCCCAGTACATCCTGGTGAACTGGCTTTAAACTGGGTGGTGTGCATTTTTGTGTACATGCATGAGACAGACAGACAGTCTGCTTTCTGTCTCATTTGACTGTAAACATGCATGTGTTTGTGAGGCCGGTGCTGGCAGAGCTACAGACAGCGAGGAGGAGGAGGAGGAGGAGTGTAAGGTTGACTGTGGTTGGGGATGTTTGGTTCGGTGAACTTCTATCGCATGGCTTCAGCAAAAGGTCATGGTCAAAACCCAGCCAGTCTCGTAAACCATCGCACCCACTCCCACGCGCGTGCATGTTAGTGCAAGAAATGCCCGGATAGATGATGTGCGTGACAGACTGACAGACAGACAGACTTCCTCTCTTCGGGGATAAGCAGGAAAATGACACCCACACAGAGAGCAGGGTGACAGACAGAAGCATCGCCAGGAGCTGCACAACACATGCGCACAGCAAGAGACTGAAATCCAGCGGAATCGAGTCCACAACGAGACGGAGAGAAGCAGCAAGGGCTGGAATGAGCAGTTGGTTATAAATCGTGTCTAGACAGACGCTAATGAAAGCAGTCCGACAGTGGTGGCTGCCAGAGTCAAGGGCTGCGAGCAGCATGATTCTTCACGTGTGTCATGGAGAAAAAGAGTTTGAGGGTTGTTTGAGCAAGAGTGAGTAAATTGGGGCTTAATGAATAAACCCTTTTAACGTTGCTCCGTTCTTCCCCTCGCTGCTGCGTCTCTCTCTCTCTCTCCCTCTCTCTCGCTCTCTCTCTCTGCTCCCCAGCAGTGGAGCCCACACAGCTGCAGACGCATTCAGACACGCAGCAGTTGACACTGGTACAGTTCTGTGACGCAGTCCTCCAAAATAAACGGTGGTTTTTGTCATCAGACTCTGAAACTAAAAACCCTCAGACCAAAAAACGTGAAATGCACAAAAGGGAGTAAATAATTATAAACCACCGAACAGGGTTACGGTAAGGTTATTTAGGAAGAAGCCAGTCAAGTCTACTTTCTATCTGAACAGAAAACTCTTATTCCAGTTTAATAGGGCCTCTTTAAAGCCTGTACTCGAACACTTCTGGTTTGTTCTGGTCACCGGATGCTCTCACGTGAATATTAAACTGTTTAGCTTTAAGTCATTCAGGTCCAATTTGAAGTACGTATGCTGACACTGCTGGTTGTGTGAAAGCAAAAGCATGACACTGTTGGGTGCACGTTGCTGGCGTGCCTGAACTCATTTTGCACAAACAGTCAGGGTGCCTCAGGCCACACTTCTCAAACAAAAATAAGCACTTGAGAAAAAGAAGAAAAGAAAGTGATTTGTTTTCCCCCTGAAAAGTGATGAGTGGAGGCTTAGTGACAATGGTTCAGTGAAAGAACAGTCATCACATGGCTAAAAAAAACTCTGCTGTGATTTCTGGAGATGAAATAAGGGTGACTGCTGATTTATGATGTGAAAGTCTACTGGCCCTATGAAAGGTGACTGGAATTTAACGAGGACTGAGGGCAGTCCAGCAACACCTGCACTGCCTGTGGGTGTTGATGCTTTGCATAAACTCAGTGCTGAAAATTGACTTAGAGTGATTTGAAAGTGTGACAACGAAAAAAGTCAAAGTCTTTTTAATCACAGAGTTTAACTTCACTGTGCTTTCGTTGGTCGTCCCGCTCTGCGCTGGTGCAGCGTGGTACTTTAGACTTGTGTGTAGCACCGTTTTAACACTGCCCCCGAACAGCAACAGACAGCCGCCAAGAGTCAGATGCGTGACAGCATTACATCAACACAGAATAACCTAAGGAGACCTCTGGCAGCCGGACCCCAGTACAGACATTAACAGTGCCAATCTTCTCCGTATGTATGCTCGTTTTGGTACAATTAAGCTGAGCTGCAGGAAAACCTCAAAGGGGACAATGTATGTGGATTTTTGTCATTTGCCTCCTAACAGCTGGCACACTGTATTAGCCTTTATGATGCCATAAATGATATATTAATGACCTGTCTGCATCTTCTAACTGCTCTAACTTATGTCAATTCACACAATCGCTTGTGGTTAATTTCTGTTGTCGTCTGCTTCTTGTTTCTGTTATTGAGGTGTTGTGGCACACGCGTTGAAATAGAGGCAGAGGCTTTGTGTGTGTAGCAGAGTGGTCAGACAAGCCCCTAGACCTGAGCAGATGTGTTAAACTGTACTACCTAGTTACACAATACCATTTAATTTAACCGTCACATACCAAAAAGAATAACTCAGAATTTTATAACCACCCTGATGCCTTTGTGTTTGCGCCAAACCACAGTGATTTCATACCTAGTCAATATGAAAGGCTTCAAATGCATTCATTTGACAGAGGTGTGTTTTCAAGTGGAAGGGATGGGACGTGTATGTGAAGTTTCTACGGGTTGTTATGATGTAGAAACACAAGGCGATGTGTGTGACATGAGCTGTGCTTGCTTACAAAGACCTCTTTATCCGACAGGGGCACACATGATTCCCACATGGGGGCTCATACGATCTTAAAAAGGACCACACACACACACAAAACCACATGTATGACAATATGACAATCGATTATTTTCATCTCTAAGTTAGCATACAGCCATGTGATGCTTCAGACGGCGTGAGCCACGGCCCCTCTTACCTGTGGCTGGAAGGAAATCTCTTCCTAAAGGACTGCGTTCTTTAAGGAAACCTTTTAGTCTCTGGGCATTTCAAGCAGAGGGGGAACGGCTGGCTGCTCTCCACACATTGTGACCTCATACTTCATGCATTGGGCAGATGGGGTGCACACACACAGATGCAGTCAAATAAACCTAGACACAAAAAATACGAGGCACCACTCAGACTCAGATAGAGACCCACCCAAGACAAAGATTGCATACAGTAGTGTTTGAATGTGTGTGTGTACAGATGGGGAAAAAAACCTCACCTGATGTGATTTCGAGCCATACTGTAAACTTAACCAGCCTGAGGTGGCCCCCTTTGCTGCTGCTAGAGGCAGTCCAATGTTAGCTGTAGAAAGAACCAGCTAAGAATCTGGTTGCTTTTCCATAAATCAGAGAGAGACACATTTTCAAGGCCCCTCTTGATGTATTTCTGGGACATTTGTGGTGCTTTGTGTCACTGGTTTAAAAAACAGTTTTAAACAGGAGTTTGTAAGACAGTGTGGCATCACCAGCACAGTACGGCATACTGACAGAGCATCTCCATGGCAACAGTGAAACAGTAAACAGCTGGTGAATGAGCTATTGGCCTGGTTCAGCACAGTTGTGACTTTAGCACCGGTTTCTTAAAGCTGGAACTGCTGCTGTGGCACTCCTGGTTGTAAATTAGGCTCTGGCTTTAAGCAGCTCTGATTTTTTGTGAAACCAAATAGTATTTTTAATAACGGAAGATGCATATCTAATGCTGGAGAATGTGATTCTCTTAAATGTAATGACCAGCTCTCCTGGGTCTCATGAAATTCTGCACTGACATGAGCTCGAAACCGTCCTGCTGAGATCAGATGAGCTACGACTAGCATTTTCCCTTTTAATACACAGATCAAAGATAATCAATTACAGCTGTTGTATAATGTTGATTGTTGCATAGCATATATATATGTATGTGTGTGTGTGTGTGTGTGTGTGTGTGTGTGTGTGTGTGTGTGTGT
>JABUIW010000018.1:5345274-5386991 GCA_013363375.1 Menidia beryllina | reverse complement strand
TGTGTGTGTGTGTGTGTGTGTGTGTGTGTGTGTGTGTGTGTGTGTGTGTGTGTGTGTGTGGCACATGTAAAGGATGCATAAAACATACAGTGGGAGGGGGTGAGACCGTTTTAAAATGAGACCGCAAATCTGTCTGCGTCACCATGGCAATACTCTGCCAATCGGGTTAACCATAGCTGTAATCCTCTTCTATAAGAAACCAAATGCTGGCTGCCTCCTAAACACTGACTACACAGGCTCACTTTATGCTAATGCTACATTTGATCCTTTTGTGTCTATATCTGAAATGTGTGTGACGTTCATCTCCGCCTGCATATGTGCGTAGCCATGTGTCCAGCACGCCTCTGTTTGTGTGCGTAAATATGTCCTTGACCAGCTGCAGTGGGCAGAGGAAATGAGGTGGAACTCAATCTGGTCCACACCTGTCTCTAAAGGGCGGAGCCTAAGGCCTTCCAGCACGCAAAACGCACGGCCGCACACACGCATCCAGGGCTTCTAAGTGTCTGTTCACATTAGTGGGGATAGATTATGCATGCAGCTTAGGAGCGGGGATCCATTAATATATGCACAGAGACAGTTTTATGTTTGTGTATGCTTCATGGAAGGGTATAGTAATGTGCATGTGTGTGTGTGTGTTCGCTGCTTCATGATAGAGTCACTAAAAGACTAAAAGAGTGACATTAAAAATAGAGGAAGCGGAGATGAGAAACACATGCAAGTGGGGGAGATTTCTATTGGTGAAAGCAGAGAAGTGAGCGAGAGGATGGAGGAGGGAAAGAAGATGAAGAGATCGGGGTTGACAGACTGAGACACACAAGGACAGAGAAGGGAGGGAGAGATTGCATTGGTATGGGAGGGGAGGTGTGGGTTACTCTGGGACACAAGAACCCAATGACATGACACAGATACACTGTGATACTGTACAGGGAGGAAGAAGAGAGGCTGGTTGAGTGAGAGATAATCCACTCTGCTCTTCCTACATTACTCTGAGGATGGAGCACAGTGTGGGGCTTGAAGTAGATGTTCTGCTTAAGTAGCTCCATCCAATACAGTCTTTATTACGTCACTTCAGGTTTGGTGCTGGTGGCAGAAGCAGAAGTCAGCGGACAACTGGTGGAGATGAGTTTATCATAATCCATCAGATTGATTTACTTTTTTTACTTTAAAAAAAATAAATAAAATCATTTTGGAAGTGTGATCAAATGACTTTATATGATTCGATTTTTTCAGTAAATTATTTGGCCTCATGTGGTGGACCGATGAAGCAGCTGAAACGCTCAATTTGCTTTTTTTCATAGAAGTTCAAGAAACGTATAAACTACTTTTACGCGTACTTAATTCATTGGATATCCAAAAGCACTTTATATGGGTTTTTATTCTGTCTCATCATCGTAATTTAGATATCCTGCATTCACTTACAATGGTATCTGAAACAAGGAGTCAAGAGAAAATGACCCACAGGTTTGTTCTCTTTGAACAGAAAAGCCTCAAGGTGGAACGTGGTGGCAGACGAAACAACATCTCTGTAGCAAGAAATGATATATGTGAAATGTCATGTAAATGACAGCACATGGCTGCATATAGAACAGAATGCATGCCATCTCTCTGCTCAGTAACACACACGCCCACACACACATGCACATGATCTGATTTCCAAGTCGCATGCAGAGGACCTTACAGAAAAGCACCGTTCTGTTTTCTCCTCCCACTGCCAAACACCCATAACAAACCTGCACATCCATGCACATGCAGGTAAGCTATGAGCTGGCCCACATATTAACTGAGCTCCTATTCCATCCCCTCACTCCCCTCCATTCATCTCAGCCCCTGCCGCACACCTGCCAGGCCTACAGCAAGGTCAACCTCAATTACCCAGCACACATATATACAAAGAGCCAGGCAGGAGAGCGATAGGGAGGGGAGATAAGGAGGGAGGGGGCGAGAGCAGATTTCATGCTACTCTGAGCACTGGCTAGCACGCACCAGTGTTTGACATTTTATTTATGACGTGCAGCACTCAGGGAGCGCTCTCTCCTATTCTTTGTCTTTGTGTCTGTGGTCCAGAACACCACATGCATCTTTGATAAAAAGCCAATTTCTAAACGTAATTTGAGGCATAACATATTAATGTGTTTCGTGAAATGTGCTTTCTGAACACATATCTAATGATGTATGGTAGATTTCTACATGAATGAGACTCACAATGGCTTACGCTGAGAGTTGGAATCAATATCTGAGGAAACCAAAGTTTAAAATGCACTTCACACGCCTCACACCATGTTTTTTCTAGCTGCCTGCAGCAAGGTAACACTAGAGGCACTAGAGACACTTAACAATCACCAGCTTAACACCTCTAATAGTCAGGATATCTGGTTACAACTTTGACACGGAAGTACCTTACAAACATACCAAGTCTCCCAGTGCTCCTAGAAGCTTTATCAATGTACTGGTGGAGAAGATGATCTTCCCATAAGAGGTTTTGGTATGTGCAGGGAGGCTGCTGTTCACCCATGCAACCACAGGAAGCAGCCAGCTGTGTTTGCACTGTGGGCTGACCGGGCTGCCATATGGCAACAGAGTACTGGACACACAAACGGCTCCTGGAAACAGCAAACACACTGCCCAAACATCACACGCTAGAAGCTCCAGATTGGTCTCAAACGTCCAAAGAGAAGCAGAGAACACCCTCAGGAACTTCTAGTCGGAGAGTTTGTGGCAGTAGAAAGGAGGAGGACTGAAGTATAGCCGATAACGGTTTAAACCACAGACACATTGACCATCAGTGGAGGGATTTGTCCTTTCTCCGCTGGGTTTGATTTAAAGTTCCTCAACTCTGAAAACCACACCAATGCTTAAAGCTGGGACTTTTCTGTGCCTTAGAACATATTTAGAATCACTGGATTTCCATCCACAAGCAAAGCTAATCTGAAGCAGTCTTTGGAAAAGGTGAAGTTGGGGAGAATAAAGCTGTAATGCACAGCCTACTTTGGAGGTAACTAGCGAGTCCTATCATTGCAAGCTTAGCCATGCAAGCCAGAAAGAGACTTTGTTTGACTTTAATGTGGATCTTCTCCTTCTTGGAAACAGCGAAGAAGAAAAATAAATCGAGGGAAGTGCACAAAATTGTTTTTGCGGGTGAACATTTTTATGTTTCTGATTTTAACTGCAATGAAAGCAATAGTTTTTATGTTTAAGTTTAAACCAGCAGGGACACCATGTGGCTGACTGCACATAGTGAAGCCTGTAATTCTAAACATATCAGTGACAGAAGTCCTGTGGGACAGACTCTGGCTGTCCCCTGGCCTTCTTCATCACCCTGCCCCACCCAACACCCCGCCCCACAGAAAACCTACACCACTTCTGATCAGTTTACGCTACAGCAGAGCCAGCTTACGGTGCAGTCCCGGATATCTATCGAAGCCAAACAAAAGATGCAGAGCAGTCAGCTGCAACATCATTCCAAAACACAAACACACATCCAGTTGTCCTTCCAGATATCTCAAACCAAATCCAGCGTCTGTGAGAGAAGCCATCAAAGGTTTAGATCCTTTCACAGCCAGAGATTTAAAGGGCTTAGAGTTCAGACAAATGAAGGATAGGGGGATGAGACACAGGAAAGGAGGGAGACAGAAAGGAAAGTCTGGAGAGAATACGGAGGGGAGGATACAGAACAGAGGGAAGGTGAAAGAGGGTGCAGACAGACCAAGGAGGCATGAAGGACCCCTCAACACAGATCATGTTACATGAATGGGGACAAACCCACACTCAGACACATAAAGGCCACTGTGTACCCCTTGCCCTCCAGACACACTGCAAAGACAGATATCCGCGTCAACATTCCCAGACAGACACAGCTTTGATTTCTCACACTCTTCTTCACGCACACGGATCGGAATAAGAAGAATACGGAACAATTACCACAGAGCTGAATGACGACAGAGCCCACTATTTAAAGGCTTCTGACGTGAGCTTACCAACAACTCCTTTGCAGCTCAGCTGGGACTTTGGTGGAGAAGGAGTGGAGCAAGAGATGTTGTGTGACACGTGAAAGCACGGTTATCAGAGATGTTACACAACCGAGAGGGTTCAGGGTTCAGTGTGGAACTAGGTTAAAGTGACAGGTGATGCAATACGCTGAGGAGAGCGGCGGAGCAGGAGGAAAAGAGAACACAGGAAGAGTTCTGGACGGCACACTAAAGAAAGGGCAGGGAGGAACATTTCCTGTTCTTGCTGATCAGTTCATGCTGGCTGTCAGACCCTCCAAGGATGCAAACCATCAGTTTCCCGCAATCCTCAATTAAAAGATGTGTATCCCTAGAAACATAAGCAGCTAAATGCATCACTGTCAACCAGCTGATCGATGGAGGACACTCTGGGGTCACCCGCAGGATCTGGTCAATGTGTCCGTGTTCGTCCGAGGACAGCATGTGTGTTTTGCATGCGTCTTTAACAAACACAATAAATGTGTTCTAAGTTGATTTGAGGATTCAGTCTAGAGCTGAACCTGTTTTTGCTGTGGTTTTGCAACTCGGCAGCTGTTTGCATTTTACAGGGGGTCAGTCTGCAGAATGCAGCTTTGCATAAAGGCACACAAAGAGATACGCTGAGTATCAATGCAATAGGTTACACAACTCAGGTTTTATTGTGGTCCCTGTAACAGTGTGAGCACCAACAACAGCATGGTAGGAAAAGATTCAATTAGCTTCTTCTGGTTTACTACCCAAGCATTAGTGAGAGGGTAAATCCAGTCAGTCAACAGAGATAAGCCAGGAGTGCTTTACTTTTTTACAAGTCTATCTCCCAGCCTGTACTTAGTTGCAAAACCTGCCCTTCACATATGCCAGGCATTCCCCAAACTCTGACGCAGGCACAACAATAGACGAAAATTCATGTGCGCACACAACGCCAAGCAGTGCCGGGACACTTCAGTTGTGGTAGAAATGCCACATTTAAAAGGATCCAAAGAAAGAAAAGACGGCCCAAAAGCCGAACTCTTCAAAGACTCGGCATGTATTTGTTGCATGCAATTACAGGGTGCTGTAAAAGCACTGGTGTCTTTATGCGAGTGTGTTTGTGTGTTGCCATTGCACGCTAGGTTTCTTGTGGTTTATATTTTAGACATGCTGTTCTTAGTCAGATCCAAAAGCAGGAAAAAAAACAACACAAAAGTGGATATAAAAATGGCAAGGAGTGTTAAATAATGCCACAATGTGCCTGCTTCTATTAAAAAACACTCCTTTTCACACATTATGTGAATAACACTGTGAATGCACACACCTCCAGCGGTGACCTTTGAACAGCAGCAATAAAAGCAGCCGTGCAGTGAGGATGTGTGCATCCATAAGCCTCTGTGTCTCACTCACAAGGCCAGTGGAACTGAAGCAAGCTGCACTGTATCTGAATGCTCATCAGTATGTGAGATTGTGCGTGATGGATTTTCTCCCCTCTCAAGCTGCCAATAGCTTGTCCATGTCTAGTAGCACACACGCAGGCTTCTCCTGCCTGAGATGACTGGAAGCCATTAGCTTAAATCAACAAACCCCAACCCCTCTTCATCAGACAAAGAAGCCATGTGCAAACTCAGCATACTACCACTGCCGGTGTGTGCGCAAGGTGTCTGACTGTGGCAGTTTTTCTCTCAGACTTCTCTTAATCTCTGTTCCTTTCTTCAAAGTAATTCATCTTCCTGAAAATGAGGGAAATCAGACTGGTGCAGCTGCCGGCCACTCTGCTTCTGTCTTTCATCATGCCTCTGATTCTGGCTTTGTCTTGCTTCTCAGCCACTCATACCCAGCTAGCTACACAGGATAGGTACTCTGGTAGATATTAGCTCCAAGGCCAAAGCTAATCTGCTTGAGCCCTCTGACCCTGCATAATTGAATTAACCACCCATGCCTTATCCTTTCTTTAGAGCATTTGTAGATAAAGCATTAGAGCAGACAGAATAAAATATGAAACATAGTCCTCTTTTAAGATTAGAAAGAGAGCCAGGATCCTAAAGGAATTTGCACAAATTACAGATAGTTTACTCTCTTGGTGGGTAATTGCTGTAAAATAGAGCTGAATTGTTAGAATGTAATAAACAGTTTTTTCTATGTGTCTGAAATGATGTGTGGAACAGAAGCAGCTATTAGCTGAGCTCAGGGCCCCTCACCACAGACACAACTCCGCCACGGCGCCAGCCACCTTCCCCTCACCTCCACCACTGAACCTCCTCTGCCTGTCTGCCCCCGTCCCCCTTTTTAAACACAAGGCAACTTCCCCTCCCCCTCTTCTCTCTGCTCCCCTTTTTCTTCTCTAGGCAGAACACTCAATCACCCTCCTCCTCCTCATCATCCCCCAACCACCTCAGCCTCCATTCCAATGAATGCACAATCTCCTCCTTCAGCTGTTTTTTTCTCTTTTCTGGGGGGTGGTGGAGGGGGGCTGCCCTGGGGCAAATTCAATCACCACACCCCCTCCACCCCTTCTGCATTTGTGTCTGTGCACATCTGCAGGGAAGCCTGGTGGCCGGTGCACCCAGGAGGGGGTGGGAAGTTTGGGTGGCGTCCTGATGGCTCTCAGAGCAGGAAATGGCTTGTTGTTGAACACTGAGCTCCTGAATAAACTGTCCTCACAGTTCACATCTCCATATTATGTCTGCACTGGCAAAGACGACATGTTCCCCTTACAGCCGGGCAGGGTCACCCCTCCCCCAACAAATGACTATGCAAAACTCTGGACTCCAGGGAAGGAAGAGAAAGAGACATCATAGGAAAAACAATGGATCCATCTGACCCGCTAAACAGATGCTACCGCAGGAGAAAACCTTCTGATAAGGTAGAACAATTATTTCCCCATTGTGTGGTGCTGTAAACGCACAAAGCAAGCCAGTGCAAAGATATCAGGGGGAAAAGACATAAACTACACATGTTCTTCTTCCATTACCATTTGTTGGATGTTCAGAGCAGAGGTCGATTTATCATTTTCTGTTTAAGCAAACAAATTTGACTAACTTTGAGGCCAGCTGGATGATGGCGGTACAACCAGAATCGAATCCCATGGCGCAGTGATTTGGCCTGGGACACTGATTACAGTTTTTGTGACCATTCTTTGGTTTTCCCTGTTTGCTGTAGCCAATTCGTCAGGTTTAAGAAGTAAAAAGATGCAAGCTGGTTTTCCAAACAATGACCAGTGAGTTTAAAGCAAACTTTTGCTTGCAGCTTAAAAGAAAATGCATGCAGGGTTAATCTCCTACTAAAGATCCAGTGATTAGACAAGGTGACTAATTATTTTGTGTTGTTAGTGTACGGCTGTACAGGCAATTTGCACACATTTGTCTCCCAGACTTATTTTTGCTCTGTACAACACAAATCACTGATGGAAGCCTGAACATCATTTGAATACATGGGAAACCAAAGGCCACACTGAGATGAACTACATCAAAGTTTTCAAGAAAACTTTGTTTTCAACAAGCAGGTGAAGTGTTACATTGTGAGTCTTTGAGTTCCCTATGTAGACATGTCAAAACAACACCACAAAATGATCTCATCTGCCCCCATCAGCCTTCCTTTTATCATGCAACAGTTGTAAAAAAAAAAAAAAAAAAGAATTTTCTCATGCAACACACTTCCCACTGTGACCTCATCACCATGAAAGACATTTATGGCACACAAGCCCGATGCAGCTTAACGCCATTCCGCGTGGCGTGGTAGGACGGTGTGCTGTGCATCCTGTATAGGAAGCAGCAGCGCACTATAAACAGATTAATGCAGCATCACTACTGGCTGCGTCCAGCATGCAGCCTTTCCTAATTGGGCAAGGCCATGTCACAGAGTGCAGAGCTATGATGTACTCCAGTCCGCAGCAGGCCACCCCCGCTGAACCATGCCTGGCACGCCACTTTTAGATAATCGCATCTGGACAGGAAGTTGTATAGAACCCCCCCCCCCCAAAATTAAAACATAAAAAAGAAGAGGCTTTTAAAAAAAACTGGAAAGCAAGATTTCCAATAGGAGGAGATGCCCTTCTGACAGTCATGCAAAATAAAAAAAAAGTGTAAGGTGGAAACTCCCTGGGGGAAACAGGAAGGGTGGGAGCAACCAATGGAGTAGTGACATGGATTTGGCCCAGTGTGTGCGCATGTGCAGGCGTGTACGTCTGTATGTGTGTGTGGGAGTAGTGTAGGGATCAGTTTACAGTAGACGCAAGATGTCTTTCTAGTGGGGCTTTTATTCTAGGAATGTTTGTATTGGTTCTAACACAAGGGGGATGGACTTAATTAGGACAGGGACCAATACACTCACACACACACACACACACACAGCCACACGGTCACTTACTGACACCAATATTAGCTTCAGGCAGACGCCGGCACAAGTGTTACGTTTCTCACACACACACACACGCACACACATAGGGAGGAGCATGCACACACAGGGAGCCGGCTCTCATGAGCCCTTTTATATGTAGAACCCACATTCACGAAAAAAAAAGAAAAAAAAGACACCCGACTGCAGACAAGACTACTGGACAAGCTGAAAGCCCCCCCTCTGACCACAGCACGCTGGACCAGAGAGCACACACTCTGCTTTACCGGACTTTGCCTCTGACTGATGGTGTGCAAAAAGGAAATGAGAGCCGGCATCTGTTTGCGTGCAGCACAGACGTTTACTTAATGCTGGGGCAGCAAAGTCACACGACTCATGTTCAGAGCAGTCACCTGCTTATTTAATGACAGACTGATAAGGAGAGAAGAGAAATGTGAGTGGCTGCAAAGGAACAAATAAAGGGAGACCCTTTTGTGCAAACTGGCATTTAAGTCAGCGGGGAGTTCTGGACAAAAGATGAAAGAAAGGAAAAGCAGAGGTACAAAAAAAGTCCCGATTTGTGTTGTTTCCCAATGTTGAATTCAGCTAGTTCATGTTAAGAACCGGGAGCTATAATGTCATGATTATTAGCGACTAAAAGCTGAAGTAACTCCACAAACAGCTGAAACAGGATCCATTCTCTCCAACGGGTATTTAAAATGTCTGTCAAAGTCTATTTCTGAGTATCCTTCTCATACAGAAAACTTCGGGTAGCCCCAAGACATACACATTCAAGCCAAGTCCACAAAGACACACATACACACAGCCCCAGCTGGAGCACACAAGCTCCCTTTGTGCTGCATTCCTCACGCCTTTTAGCCTTAGCTTCAGCCTTTAGCTTAGCTCCTTTCCATCTGCACACGTACACACACACACAGACACACACAGCAACTTTCTGCTTTTGTCTGCAGAGCAGTAGCGGTCAAACAGCTGAGAGGCTTGAGGACAGGTAGCTTGTCTTACCGTGGCCAGGCTCAGGCTGAACGCACAGAGGAGACCCGGGGCCGGCGCGGTGGAATAAAATCCAAAAAGTGGCTTGTTGATTAGAGCGGCAGCCAGCTCAGCAGATTCCCACAACCCTTCCTTTCCTCTCCTTTCCCTGATCCCTGCCTGCCTGCCTGCCTTCCTGCCTGCGCTCCCAGCTTTGTGTGTGCCTTGTGTTTTCCCTTTAAACTGCACGGGCTGCCTCCCCCCACCTCCTCAGCACACACACTCACTGAGCCAGCACACAAAACACTCACTGCTCCTGAATATGACACTGTTGTGTCAGTATGCAGGACTCTTGATTTTGTTCTTGGATATATTTTTTCTTATTCTACAACCTTTAAGGTGGAAATGAGGGGGGAAAAAACACACCAAAATAGAAACCCTCTTTGTCTCACTCCTCTCAAAAATAAGTGATCTCGTTTTGTAGATCCTCCTCTTCTCCTCCTGTTTCTCTTCCTCACCCTCCCTCAATCTCCCTATACTCTATCTTGCTTTTTTTCCCTTCTCAGTAGTCAAACAAAGAAAGCAAAGGAAGAGAGCGAGTGCACACACGCGCACAAACACAGACATATACAACACATTCGCTTGCTGCCGCTTTCTCTCCCCCTCTCACACATACACAAGCCCAACCCCCCAGCCTGCCTCCCTCTGATTCTTTTTTCACTCCCTGCCTTTCTCTAAACAGCCCCCCTCCACCCCCGCCCCCATCCCTCCCTCCGCCTGATCTGGCCTTGTTCTCATTCGTCTGCCACCCTTCTCTCCTCCCTCCCTCTGAGTCAAACAGATGGGATTGGAGAGCAGAAGGAGCCTCTGTTCACTCTCTACCTCGAATTCTCCTCTTCATTAGTGTGATGTAAGCCTGATGGAGACAAGCTTGGACCCACATCATTCGTGTAGGCAAACAAATGATAGAATTAAAAAAGAAAAAGAAATCTATACAGATGCAGATGACTGGGGCTGTAAAACTCAGACAGCATGGGTTGTCCTGCAGATGTGAAGTCATAACACCAACATCTTAACAGCTGACAGAGATCTGAAGCATGTGATGAAGCTTCAGCATAAAGAAGGGTTCACATGCGGTGCGGTGAGAACAATGGCTACCGGGTTCACATCTTGTTCAATAGCACCACAGCATGACATGCTCCACTTTCTTGGACTCACCGACTCTAGTCAGCATAAGTTAGTGTTTTGATTCAATTTAGTTATTTAATATCTGTCTCAAATTAAATCAGTTAAATCACATTACATGACTGATATTGTGCCGTTTTTCCTTGGCTTTCTGTCTAGTCTTTGGTTTGTTTATAGCCTAGAAAAACATCATTTCATTGCGAAAAAGCTTGAGCCGTTTTCTCCGTCATATACATTTATATGAATACTGAAGCAGAGTCTCATTCCTGGGTAAAACTTAAGCATTTCTGCAACAATATCCCAAACAGGACAAGTTCAAGTACCCATACCACTGCAGCTAGATATTATTTGCAGGTAAAATAAGCACCTTTCCCGCATGCGTGGCATACTATTCATTTTCAGATTATCGTCTCCAGGGGTTTAGGATTCTAACATATAGCACAATGCCTCACTGTGAACAGTGCGTGGGACTTGTTGCAGTCACATTAACAGGACAGACATGCACATTATTGGAGCGTTATTTTGTCACATTCCTCTGAACAGCTAATTATGTGTTACTTAATAACAACTCGGTTTCCTCCTCAGCATGACAATTAGCTTTTTTGCCTCAAGGAGTATTTCTCTTATCAGTGCCAAAAGATTTTGTAGAGGTACTAATGAAAAAAAACCCAAAATTCTGTTTTAAAGTCCTGTATTATCTTGCTTTAACCATTAAAAAAAACAATAAAACATCTCATTTGAACACGTCAGCTCACAAATTTTGGTCCATCTGAAAATGTACATGTCAGAAAACTTCCATTCCATTCCAAATTCCATTAAAAATACTAATATCTACTTGCTGAAATAGAAGTAGGAGTCCCGATAGACAGCAGCAGTGGAGAATGCCATAGTGCAAAAGAGCAGTTCATCCTGACAGAAGCTGATATTTTTCTGAGTGGACAGATGTGTCATTGTTGACCCTTAACATGGTTTGTCTTTTGTTTAGAGATACAAATAGTACTCAGTCAGGTTTAGGAAAACTTCCCAGTTTGGTCACATGAGAACACACATTTCTCACCTCTGTGCCAAGCAGCTCAACAGTTAGGTTGGTTACCAAGACAACCGGTCCCATGAACATCATGCTACTGATCTTCAGCATGAGAAGTCCCTGTGCCTTATTTTAGACGGTGATGGAATGTTAGAAAAAGGGTCAGTTAGAGGGCACCATATGTTGCCATAAGAAAAATGTTTTAAAAACCTGTCATGTGGGAGTAGGGAACTGTAAGGATTTATCCGTATGAGACAATTGGAAAGGAGTTGTGGCACTCAGGCAAACACTCAACCATCCACAAATGTGTTACACATCCTTTTTCAGCACCCGCCACATACAGGAAGCTGTCTCTCAAAGGGGTTGGGGGTGGGTGGTGCGTGACGGTATGGAAAATGCAGTATTCTTACTTAAAAATAGAAGAAAAAAAAAACAGCAGCACAGAGTCTGACCAGGGTATTGGATAAATGAAACCTAAGCCCCATTAGTGCACTGTCTGACTTTACAGCCCTCGGTCTCTTAAAGGAAACAGGAAATCAGACCCGTCTGCATCACCAGGTAGGAAAGAGGAAAAAAATACCAAGATGCAATCACTAAATCCTAAGCATTAAATCAGCAGCTGAGCATGCAGAGGAAAAATAACAGCCAGCACGTTCGGTCTGGTAGCAGTAACCAGCACCGGATGGTGGTTCAGGGATGCGCACCACTGTAGTTTGTCTTTAGCATTTAACCCTTTACCTCCTTTACCACAGCCTTTTAAACAGAGAATTCCGAGTCAACTGAAAACAGATCAAGTTAAAATGCCTGAAACAAATGTCGTTCCTCAAAAATTCAGCAATTGATTTCCTCTCTGAACCAAAGCTTGACAATGACATTTCTCTTAAAGTCAAACAAACTGAGGTCAAACAAGTCAAGTGATTGGCAGGTTTAGAGAAGGAGACCAGGAGGGTCCAAGTGTGGTGGCATGTTATATCATTCTCTAGTTGTAATGTTTAATTGCCATCCTGAATTGGCCTTATGCCAATCTGGAACAGCATTTGTAATATTTGATCCCAGACGGAGAGAAAGACGGAGATAGTGAGAGAGGATAGATGGCAACTGATACAGGGCAGTGAACAACAGAGAAAAAGAGGTCCATGAAGAGAAAGAGTGAGTAATAGCTGGGAATTCTGGAAGGCTGCCAGAATTACACCAATAAAGAGAGCAAACACAACAGAGGCAGCATCAGATAATCAGAGGAGACAGAGGGAAACAAAGCGTTTAAGAGAAAATTTAATCGGCCGAGATGGAAATAGCCTAGATCTGGAGCAAAAGAAATAAATGTGAGGAGGGACGGGGAGACACCGACAGATCGAGAGGAGGCTGGAGAAACAGAATGTGTGTCAGTGAGTGCACTGCAGGTTATCCTCGTTACTGAAATGTGGTTATATAAGGGCCTGCAGTACAGAGCAGCCTGACGTACGGGATCTGCCGGACAGACAGGGTTTACGGTTCAAACATGTCGGGCTACTTCAGATCGGCCACAGTCGGAACGGAGAGCACCTCTGGATGTGTTTGCAGGCTGTAAAGCTTCACTGTTTTAATGGGCTTGTAAAGAGTCTCAGGAGGTAATAAAACTGGTATTCCGGTTTAAGTTTTACATTAAATCAACATCTCGACATCTTCACTCCTCAGACCCTCACGTGGACAGAGCTTCAGCAGAAAGATCTGGTAATTCTGTGAAGTAGAGCATGCACATTTCACACGGTCTGATCAGCCAGCCGTCTAAAAGGCAGAAAGTAAGCTTGTAATCAACTCTTCCTCACTGTGTATTTTTATACACGTCTTCATTGTTTCGGATTGATAGAAGTGCATTGAGATGTGCCTGCATCAGCCAAAGGGATAGAGATGACCGATGCGGGCCACAGCATGCTCCTCCAGAGCTCTTCACTCTTTCCTCTTCAGTCCGATACCTCAAGTGTGTAAAAGAACGATTGCACATGTAGCCCTGTGCACGCTGTTCTGCAAGGTTCCTGAACTTCTGCTGAACTCCTTCATTGAGGAGCTCCACAACCTCATCTTTCTCCTTCATTTTTACCCTCTGGCACTTCCTCCTATTCGTAACATCTCCCCCTCCATTCTCTCTTTTGCCATTCCTCGATGAACTACAGGCAGATGAGAGGAAGGAAGCCAAGATAAAGGCAGAAAACCAGATTAATGGACTGAATGAGACACATGGAGGAAGAAGATAGGCAAGAAGATGGAGGAGAGAATGAGCGGGGGGAGAAGAGACGGCTGCCGGAACCGGCTTTCCTTGTGTTTTTGTGAATAATTAACTTGACTTCCCCTCTCTCACTCCTTTTAAAAAATATATTCAACTGAGAGGTGAGGGTGAGCTGATTAATTGCCAATTAATGTTTAACGAGGTACAGCTGTGTTCAATTAACACTGGTTTAGGGCCCATCTCCACAGACACCACCCCCCCTCCTTTTTACTTCCATCAAATATCTCATTCCCTTTCGGCTTTGCGCTCGACTCCTCACAGCAGCAAATCTTATTTAGGAGGAGAGGCTCACAGGCTCATAGTCAGTATTTCAACGAGCTGAGCCTGAACGTGGTTTTTGATGAGTGATTAATGTTCTGAACGTTCAAACGTAAACGAGCCTGAGCAAGCAGCGACACGATGCCCATCGAACCCGCAGCGCTGTCCTGTATGAACACAGAGGCACATGTCTCAGCAGAACTGGGACCTGGGTTTGAGTCTTAAAGGAATCGTTGTCTCCTTGCTTCCTGTAGACAGGCTAAACTGACAGGCTGTGGTTTTAAAGAGCACTATGTGACACGTATGGTCTTTGTCTGGAACAGTGGCTTCCCGAACCCTCAGCTGCTAGCTTTTTTCAAGCTCTGAAGACTGACATCCTGACATAAGGCTTAAAATGTATACGAAATGTCACGAGAATTTCTAGATATAGGAGTGAGATGTTGAAATTCAATCTGACCAAAGGGGAAATTAGCTAAAGTCCATACCATATGTACTAGAATGTGGAAAATGAATTTCAATTTTGGGTACTTCAAAGCAGAAGGTGGTTTGGCCTGTCATGTCTAAGAAAAGACCTGATCAGCTGGAGATTCCATGGCCACCCTCTGTGTTAACATCCAGATGTACCATAACATCTGCAGAAGCTGCTCCAGTACATGTGCAGCTCATGCCTCAGGATCTCACTCATATGTAAATGGATACTGTATGAAAACACCACAGCAAATTCTTTTTATGAGCAAAGTCCTTGACAAAAAGGAAAAGTTTGATTATAATAATACATTAAATTGTAATAATAAATTGTCTCTAAAGGCCATAATACATTCCACCACATTTTCTATTCCATCTCTTCTCTAATCTGGTTCATCCACTGGGAGCATCTCCCTCCTTCACTTCCCCACTATCTGTGTGTGTGTGTGTGTGTGTGTGTTTGTCCAGGGAAAACATCAGCAAGGTTCAGGTTTCATGTTCAAAACTGGTGTGGTAGGCACCTGTCTGACCAGACAGGTTCATGTCCAGTACACACACACACCTCCCACCCCAATTCATATCTACAAAACGAATGCAAAGTACTGCTTCCGTCTGGTGGACTGCCAGTGTGTGTGTGTATAGCTACGAGCGACTTCTGTTTGTGTTTGTAAATGCCTGCCCCTTTTTTTTGTGCTTTGATTTTCATTAGAATCTGGTACCTATATCCATTGGTTTACAAAGGAGAGTGGAAGAGAAGAAGGGAGGAGAGGTGGGAGAGTTGGCTGCCACTCATCACATGCTCCTCCTATTCCTCTTTATTTGCTCTCTTGCTTTGTATTCTCCCTCCCAGCCGTGTCTCTCCTCCTCAATCTTCTACTCCCTCCTCCTCTCCCCTCCTACCCGCTTCAGCTCTTCTCCTCCTTTCATCTTCATGTGCAGGCAGAATGGAGCACAACCTCCTCTGAAAGCCCAGCAGGTGTGTGTGGTGTGTCTAATAGCACATAAGTGTGTTTGAGTGTGCAGAATCTTCTTTAAAGTCTCACACATAAGAGCCTTTATCACCAAGTCACATTGTCTCTGCGCGTGTAGTAAAGTCTGTGTCTGTTAGCTGTGTGGCGGGTGTGTATTGGAGATATATCTTGTTTCCTCAGGAGAGTCCAGGCCCATTTCCACTGTCTGCTGTAGCCAACCAAGCCAGCAGTGCATCGATAATCTATTAGAGGAGAAACACGCCCTGTGCCTCACATTCACACACAAACATAAGGCTACTCCTCTTACCTGCCACTATTGAGCACATAGTATGTTCAGGCTGTCAGCAGTTTTTCAAATAGTTCATCTGAAATAGAATCAGCATGTACAAATATTAAGAATGATAAAAAAGTGTGTCAGACATTTACGGTTTTCAGTTAAACTGTACTAAACTATTTTATACCATATTCCCAGAGAGAAAAAGACTAAAGATAGAATATCAAAATCAGAAATAAGACCATGATCTATGTCTTAGAATTCAAATAAAGATCAACAAAATCATTTTCTTACGTGAGATCTGACAGAAAGTATAAACATTCAGACAAAAGCTTGTTTGGGTAACCTGTAATCAGTGAGTTTTGGAATCAATCAGGTTGATAGAATTAGATATAAAGACAAACACAGGCAGACCGTTAAATAAAGCAAACAGGACCTCATGTACTGACAAAAGGCACCGAGCAGGAGCGTTTACAGTTGCCAGACAAACACCCACTGTCGTAATATTACAAAGCGATACACAGACAAACGCAAGCCGGGCAAAAAAGTAATGGGCAAACACACGCGGCCAGACAAAATGCATAAACAAGATACCAGCATGATGTAAGAAGGTGCAATATTGTACATCATATAATCAAAGCTAAAGCCTGTTTATCGACCAGTTATGTAGGACAGAAGCTAAGCCCTCAAGATGCCGCTTGTTTACAAAAACACAGCCATGCACAGCTTTTTAAGCACTATTTTGCCAGCAAGCTGCAATGTGTTTACTGTAAGCAAATGCACAACTCCATGTTTTCTGCGGAATGAGGTCATGCAGGTTATTATAATTTCTCTGGAAAACTTTTTCACTTGAATATTTTGATTAAAAAAAATGTTTAAATCTACAAAAATAGAGAATCGACAATCTTTTTTAATGTGGATTGGAAAAAGTGAACTATGGACAGCTAAACCAGAGAAATGAAAACAAGAATATTTAAATCTAATTTATTTCTTAATTTCTTTTCAATCTTTTATTGATTTTTCTCCATAAGACATTCCTCTGTCTGATATCCTCTTGTAAATAGGATAAGGTGCCCTTTCAAGGAGTCTCGTGGAGTGACCCTCTCACCTATTGGTCAATCAAAAAGGTGAAAATAATCATTTTCTAAAACAAAAGACTACATTTATAGCTGGGAATTGGAGAAGAAATGTTGAATGACCATTACATGTTACATTTTTTTATTTAATTGGTGCATTTTTAACACATTGGTTTATTTATTGAGATTGTTCTACATTTCTGCTCTTATTTTCCATTGCCTCAGGCTCAGTCCTCCATAGGATCTCCGATGCTCACTGCAGTTCTGAAAGAGCTCCATAAATATTTCGGGGGACAATACATCTGTGTTTAGTTGATGAATGCATTGTTAAGCTGGTTAACATCTTTGTCATACTCATGTCACAAATTTAGATTTTTAAGCAGAGAACCCAAGCAATCATTTCAAACAAACCTTTAAAAATTCCATCATCTTGTTTTTAAAAAAAAAAGAATTTGTATAATCCCTGTATACATGCCATTTGGAATTCCTCCACAGATTATCCCATGGTTTAAACTCCATGGAGAGCTGAGGAGAGGGGGAGGAGGACTTGAGGTTTCCCCTGTGGACATGTTTCGCGCATGTCAAGGAATTCACTCAATCCCTCTGTTGTTAGCCAGTCCCCCCCACCCCTGCGTTCTCTTACCTCCCCTATGGAACAGAAGCATGTCAGTGGACACAGACAGGCTAACTTAGAACAGCTCCCCTGATCTGCCTGAGAACATGGCCTGAGGGCCCCTCAAACGTGCAAATGTACAGCTACACAGTTACAGACAGAAAGAGACGGCCTACAAAGAGGGCCCCGGGACAGAGCCTTGAGGCACTCCAACATGATGACACAGCAGCTTCCCTTTAGGCCCTTCGGCTGACAGATCCAGAAGACTGCTCCATTCCTGTTCGTGAGCAGCCTTTGTTTGGCTGCAAACAATCCCCAGCTCCCTGTCTGTAATTTACAGGGGAGTTGGCTCATTTCTCTGGTGGAATGTACAGTGGAAGCATCGTGCATTTCATGATGGGGCGGAGAAGTCTGTGATGAGGGGTGGAGGCTGTCCAGCCGGGGTGGGGAGGGGCAACAGAGTGTAGCTGCTATTTTTAGACGACGTGTCATTTAAACTTGGGGTATGTTCTTGCACTGTGGGCAAAGGAATGAAACACTCTTTGGACTACGTGGAATTACATTGGTACTGTACTCTCAGATGTGTACAACCAAATAAAGCCAAAAACAGCTGCACAAAGTTGTAATCTTACACAATAAAGAGGTCAGTAACATAAGAAGAAATGTATAAACAATATAATTAAAATCAACTGTGATCATGTTGAAAAGAAGCTAAACACACCATTACTTGTGAGGACAAATCCTGGATCTTATTGGGGCGTTCTGAGCTGCATTCATAGGCACATGTAAACACTCGCCAAACCACGACTCAATGTGTCTCCAAACCGCCGCCCACTCAATCCTACTGTCACCTTACTTAACCTGTAGTGCACTGAAACTGGCTGTAAAGATAAAAACTGTGAGGAACACGCAAAGAACACAAGAACAGTGAAGGTCTTAAAATGATATTCTAGTCACAAAGTGTCTGGTCTTCAAATCTGTTGTTTAAAATGACTAATTATGATTTAATGTAGAGTGAGGAAATTGTCTCTAAAGGCCTGAAATTAAAGGGAACACAAGAGTGAGGAGAGAGGGGACCTACACTACATATTGTAAAAAAAAAAACGGCTTCTCTCATCTTACACCTGGGTCCATTATGGAAATAATAACCAACTAAACTCTGCTTCTTTAGTTTAGATTCTTTAGAGCCTTTTAAATGCGTGCCACAGTTTATAAAGGTGGGCATATTTAGTCATTTTCCTCATCAACCACCAATTCTTTTGACACAGGAAGGTGGATTCCATGCAATGAACACTAACTGCGTTTTCCAATGGTTTTCTCAGATCACTACTTTGTTCTCACCCACACATGGAGCGTTAAAAAAACAACAGAAAGTTACATATGAAAATTAAACATGTGTAGTGACACCCCCAGCTCTGAATGTGAGTACTATTGAAGGTGGTGACAGAAACTACACTGAGGAAGTGTGACTATTCTCACATTCTACCGCTAATCAATAATGAAGAGAATGTGGAGACAAAGTAAGGCTGAAGCCCCGTGTGTGTTCTAATGTGCTAATATACCCATTCCACAGAAATGTGCTTAAGTGTTTTTGGAAAAAGATGCGCAGGTTATATAAAAATGCACCAAAGGTAAAAATCAGCTCCAGTTTTTGTGATTACATGAAATTACAGCTTGATCCATGCAGTCACAATCCACTGTAGTTAGACTGGCAGGGCACATATTACGGGAAAAACTACAGATGGTGTTTATCAAACAGGACTTGGACATGAGTGAAGTGCAAGTCTGAAAGCTGCTACTGGCTTGGCTTTGATGTGTGCAGCCCTGACCTCAAAAAAGGGACAGGTTGGTTCTGTGTGTGAGTCTCAGACAGGGACACAGACAGAATTTATAGATATATAAATCACTGTGATCCTAAACCTGTAAGCCCACATCAAAGATGTCCAGTTTCCACTAACTGCATGTGGGAGCTTTTTTTTTTGAATGGCAAAGAAAACTTTATGAATACCATGTGTGAGTTGGCAAAGTATATAATAAAATGAACAGATGAGCTAAAAGTTGTTTAATGTGAGACTTTTTCTGAAGCTTTTAAGAGCGCAAACATAGTGATGTGATCAGATTCTTAGTGTCTTTTACACAAAGATTTCACCTGCGTCAAAGTGCCACAGTAAAATGCACAGCATCTCCCTTTTAGATGACCTCACTTTAACCCATCATGACTGCAGGTCATCCACCTACAGCGGTACAGACACAGCCACACCTCCAACTAAAACCACTACCTCAGAATAACTGCTGCTCTGAGCCCAAGTGAGCTTGGGCCTGATTAGGAAGCATAAATCTCAAAGGTGCTAAGTCACACTTATCCATGGAGTATTTAGAACATCTCTTTATGTGTCCGATTCACTGAAAATCCCAACACAGAGTTCTAATCTTAGTTCTCCTTCAGCTACAGTTTACTCTCCCCAAAGGGTCCGTGGTTAGAAATTGTGTTTATTATGGGATGCTGTGTAAGAGGATTGTAGTTGATACTGTGTTATGATGATTAATTACAAGATAGAAGATAATGAGAATGCAGCATGCAGAAATAAAATGTTTAAAAAAAAACAATATCCCTATATCAGACTAAATAGGACCTCACAATTGTGTCAGATATCCAGCATGCGTTTAGGATTAAGTCCGTGCACGTCAGACTTTGTGTGTGTGTGAAATGTAAATGTTTTCCTTCTGTTATGGATATGTAAACCCACACCCTGGCCTGGTTGCTAGGACGAGTAGTCAAGGCACGTGCAGAGACCTGACAGTCAGCCTTGAACTTTAACGGCTCTCACTCTTTTTACCTCAGAGGTCATTTCAATGTACTGAGCACTCCACTGCTGTGTGTGACAGTGTGTGTGTCGTCGTTCTGGTTTTTCCCTGACGTTACTTTTGAGATGGCAGCAAGCCTAAGCTAAGCAGGCAAAATAGTTGTGGGATGTATAGAATCACCTAAAGTGTGCCAACGTTGGGGGGCAAAACCCGGTCTTGGTTTTATTTTAGAATTATGAAAGTACTTTAAAAACATTAATTGATATTTCTTTTTTTTAAGGTTTCTTGTAGTCTGCGTGAATGCAAAGTTTAGACATTCACTGTAAAAGAGAAGTTGGCACTTATGCCATTGGATAAAGATAAATCACTTATACGTCGACCTCCCAAAGTTGCCGAGTAACATACAAATTTAGAAAAATACATAAGCAATGACGGGGTTGGATATTGGGCCAGAGTATTACAGAAAGCCAACATTATCTCATCTCGCAAATAATGGCCTTGCAAACAGAAAGGAGATAGCATTGTGTGAATTTGTATGTGTGTCATTCTGTCTTGCCAGCAGCAGCAGACACTGGCTCACTGGGAAGGCGTCATGGCTTTATTTATTCATCACCCTTCTGGGATCTTGCAATGAGAGACAAGGTCAATACATATTGTACACACACGCGGGCACATTCTTGCTCCCATCCATTCAGGCCACCTATAGACCACTATACAATAAATCCGCCTGCCAACATATA
Organism: Menidia beryllina; assembly: GCA_013363375.1. Lineage (NCBI taxonomy): Eukaryota > Metazoa > Chordata > Actinopteri > Atheriniformes > Atherinopsidae > Menidia > Menidia beryllina. The sequence continues at coordinate 5,366,036 of JABUIW010000018.1, read as the reverse complement.
TACTGTAATGACTGCTAAAGTGGTATCACACGCGGTGTGTTGTGTGGGAGACTTGTTGGCTGATTGGGCCATGAAGCTGAGCCCAGAAAGCACACCAACCCTATTAAAATGTAGCCTGATCTGCAACACACACCCCAATAAATGCTCCACATCAGCTGAGTCAGCACGCCAAGAGTAAAAGGAGCAGAGATTTAGACTAAACAGCAAGGCCTGTAACCAGGAGACGCTCAAACCTTTTCTCTCGACTTTTCCCAAGACCAAAAAACTGCACACAGAAGCACTCAGGAACAAAGGGCACACGTCCATTTCATGAAAAAAAAGACACACACACAGCACACAAGCATGTGTTAGTCGGCATCTGGCTCCTCTTAGACCAAGACACAAAAGGAGTAGTATGTGTACTGAATGTGGCGTTGTGTGTTTTGTTCCATGCTTTGATGGCTGGCTAAGACTTCACACACACAACCAGCAGAAATGATGCAGCCGCTGACAGATACACAAACACAAACAACATGCAGCTGCTCAGCGCCTGAAGGGAAAAAAAACTACACAAACTAATATCCACACAAACAGAAAGTAGAAACAAAGGTAAACTCAGACCTCTATCAGAGTGTGCATGCCTCGTGCACTTGAGAGGAAACCTTTACGGTGCGTGTGTGTGTGCTGTGATGCGATTTGTGAGTCATGTTGCGAGTTGTGTCAAATCTGATTGTCTCATCAAGAGAGCGATGAAACAAATGTCGCACAGCCAAACACAGGCCTTTTTACAGACGTGCTCTTCACTTGTTTTTGCGCTCTCATGCGATTTGTGTGCACGTTAAATGTCAGTTTCTTATCTGACTCTCTTCGACTTTATCAGCTTCACACCCTCGTGCTAGCCACAGCCGACCACGAAGAGAGGAGGAGGAGGGTGCTGATGGGAGGAGGACGAAGAGATGGAGGGCAACCTCAGTGTTTGATGTCAGAGTTTGGAGTCAAAGACTGGAAAACTTCAAACACGATGGCATAGAACAAGAGAGATTACATCCCCCAATTCTTCAGTAACACACACAGACACATAGACAGGCGTTATCAGTCTACAGCAGGTCAACACGCCCCTGATGAAAGACAAAAAAGCCATGCTACAAGACCCCACCGAATTCTTGGGAATCACGAAGCTGTGAGCCACTGTGTAAATTCATCCACTTCCTCAAGCAACTTCCTCAGTGTGTTGAACGAGGTGATGAGGGACAATATAGAGAGCTCCTGATCAGGATGAGACTTTCGGCAGGACCAGACCCAAGGAGGATGGCCAATTAATCTCCATTTAGTAAATATGTAGCACCATTTAGTAAATATGTTTCCGTAGACATGGATTCCACCTTTCAAAAGTTCTTTTTCTGACCATTGCTAGAGGTTTTGATCAAATGCCTGACCATTAGAAAGACAAGTGGCACAGAGATGCACACAGAGGTGGGCTTCAAATCAACAGAATAAGATCAAATAGCAAAGTCTAAAAGAAAAAATATTTTAAAAATGGAGTTAAAAAAGGTACACACTTGTATTTAGTAGCAATCCTTTTCACTTCCTTTTTTATTGTTCCGAGCATAAAGGAGAAGGAGGCAAAGGTGCGGAGAAGTAAATGAAAACCCAATGTGAATAACAATGCATGGAGAGCCACAAGAAGTAGACGGGGGTCATTCATCTGCCAGAAAAGCACTTGATTCAACCAGAGCCTGAGAGGCAGGACTGCGGTGTGCTTGAGGAGGGTGAAGTGCTCACTCACAAACATCCTCGGCGCGCGATACACGCTGGCTGGTCTCAGCCTGGTGGCTAGCGCTAACCTTCATTGGTTAAGCAGCTGGTTTGATGTGGAGCCCACACACAGCGAGAGGATGACAGGCAAACTGCATCACACACACCACAGAGGTAGGGACGTGCTGCGGGGGTGTGGGAAGAGTGGCTCTGATTGTTTATATGTGTAAGATGGTCTCAGGAGAATGTGCAGGCGGGTGAAAAGACGGAAGTGAGTCCGGCCTGGCTTGAGTGTTTTCAGGATGAGTGGCTTTAGAGAGGTTGCTTGTGCCCACTAGCCCACACACATATGGCGGTGTAGTGACCACTGGCCATACAGGTGTGTGAAATGACTGATGTAAAACCAGTGGAGAGAGCCTTCAAACAATTGAGATGGACTGAGAGAGTTAGCTCAGTGTGTGAGATAAGAGACAGCACAGAGTGACGGGGCAGAAAGCGGAAGAGGAGGGCAAAAAGTGTGTCCTGGTAGAAAGTGCAAGATGATGGGACAAAAAGAACAACAAGGGGGAGAAATGACCACCACCTCAAAATTGAGAAGCCGAAGACCTGGCTGTAGCTGGAGAAAGAGGAGAATGATGAAGAGATAAACATATTGTGGAGAGCCTGGCCTTGTCCCAGCTTTGTCTTCGGTCTCAGACGAGGGAGGCTGGCCGGGGCCGGCTGGCTGGCTGCTCTGGCCCAGGGCCAGGCCACACACTGGGCCACACTGCCCAGCTAACGTCCTGGCTTGAAAAGGACAGGGAGCGATGAGCGGTGGAGAGATCCCAAGTCCCGTCATCCCGAGGCCCTTCAACGTTCCCTGGGGGGCCCATTGTGTCCCAGGCTCAAGCACTTGACACATCTGGTCTCCTCAGTCTGGTGGGGAGTCATTTTCTCTGACAAAGCTGTCTGTGCCACAACCTGAGCCTGGATCAAACGACATCACAGCAGCTGCTGCGCCAGTCAAGCTTTGAGTTATGGAAAACAACTGGATACTAAAGGGATGTAAAAACAGCATTTATCCTTAATCTAATATGCACATTAACTGGATTTTTTTCAGCAGCTTCCCAGGTGCCGAAAGCAGGAGATATGAAATCTGAAAACCAAAATCTGTCTGAGGAACTCCAGCTTCCACACATCAGTCCCAAAAGTATAGCACTTGCTGTTATTTGCAAACTGATAAACCCCAACAATGAGCCGTTATGAACAAATTGGTAAAGACATGGACGGAAAACAGGGGCTGCTCTATCTATGAGAGCTTTTGACTTCTGCGCATCGCATTCGTTTAACTTGAAAAGACGGATGACTGAATCAGACGGAGAGGGTGATGCTGAATGAACCCCGTTTTCCAGCTTCCTGAATGAGCCAATCGGGCAGAAATCTTGCCGCCTGTTTTTTTAGGAAGACTACTGCAATATCAACGTCACAGTGGGACTCGTCACTGACAGCAGAGATGAACGGATGCCTTTCAGCTATGCCTTTGATTCATATATTCACTTTCTGGCACTGGGTGGGGATTTGATATGACTATAGATACACACTTAAATGACCTCTGTGTTCAATCTACAATACACAGGCTCCAGTTACTACCAGCTCTGCTTCTCCACGTCCGCCTCTGTTTGAGCTATAAGATTACCACTGGCTCCAGACAGTGATCCAATACTCCTTCTCTTCCTGATCCTCCTCACCACTGTCTCACCTGACCAGAGGAAGACAGGGAAGATGGGGCTGAACGTAAAGATGTGAAAGCAGAGACTGGACAGGAGGTGGAGGGGGGGGAAAGAAACTGAATGCAAGGGAACGGGGGGGGGCTCAGTCAGGAAGAGTTTTACACGGTGGGAGAGCAAGACATGAGAATCCCCAAGTGTGTTATCCACCTGCATGACTGCCACAAGGAGAAAAAACACTACATGCACACACAAACACATACACACACACACACACACACACACACTGTGAGGCAGCACTCGGCAGACAGAAACCTCAGACGGCAAAAGATATGGAGCTCATACAGCCTCTTAATCAAACTATGCATGGGGCCCCATTAGAGTCACGCTTACATCCCCCCCCCACCAAGAAATGAGCGTCACATTGATGAGGTCACTGGCCAAGACATTACATCCTTGTAATGAAAATCAGAAACGGGGATTGTGAAAGAAAAGAGATCATTTTGCTACCAGCTGACTGCTCGTGTGCCAACGGTGTCAGAGGAAAAAAACCCTTAAGACAAGTGGAAACTTCAGATGAACACAACGGTATTTAGCAGAAGACGGCACATTTCAAAACCTGCTTCTTCCTGTTTTAATTCTCAGACAAGTTTCCCCGCCTTTACCACCCACTTTCTTTGACTTCCTCTACCACAACTATAATGCTGATGCAAATCGAATCTTAGTCCTTGTCCATCCCTCATGCTGTGCACTCCAACAGGCGACAGTACGTCAGCCTGACAAGTCTGTGGGTACAAGGAACAGTAACATGGAAGTGAGAATCCATGGGAAGCTTACTTTGTCCTCTCGTGTCTGAAAAGGTGATGAGAGACACCGACTTCTTCCCCCTCTGCGTACGAGTACCCACACAGAGTGACACAGTGCACAACACAGAACAACATGAGAGGAAACGCAGAGAGAGACAGACAGCCTGCTCGCTGCTGAGCTGGGAGATTTCAGCGTGCAGCTGGAAGCAGAAACGGGACGAGATTTCAGCTACAATTTGCGCGCAAGTATGAAAATGCTGCCAATTTGTGTAAATACAGATGAAAAACTACTCAGAAAAACACAGTTTTGACTGCAAATCCATTTAAGCTACCAGGACTCATTTTAGTCATGGGTAAGTATTTTTTGGTTTGTTTTTTTCTTTTTATCCAGCCCGTTGTGTTCGACTTGAGAACTAAAGCTGGACAGAAGTTAGTGTTTTGTTTCTTATGCAGTGCACGTTTGGCGTTTTTTAATAAACTCTTTAAGTTTATTAAAAAACTTAAAGAGTTTTTTAATAAGTTCCCATTAAAAGGTGCTTCACAACATCTACTCCAAACTTTTCTCTCGACCAAAATATCATACTTAAGGTATTCTTTTTTCATTAAGACCAACAAATGCAAATTCAGGCATCTGTGTGAACTGCTGCCCCTCACCAAATCCAATATTTACACACAGAACAACTCAGACAACATCAGAAACTTTGACCTGTCCAGCTGTATTCATGCCACTCCGTCATGTGCAGCTCACTGTAATAAGTAGAAATTCAGTCACATCATAGGGAAATGTGACTGCATATGAATGCAGTCACATCTCTGCATATGAATTGCTGAAGCAATATGGAAAAAGGGGCCACGATCTACAACACCACTGTAAGATGCAGCTTGGCTTTTTTCACACAGCAGGAGAAAGCAATAGAATTAAATTAGGAGATAAACAGTAATGGTGCGTATGATCAAACAGTGGAAAATCCATTTTTCTCCACTTTATCTGCCCGATTTCTGCACTTTCAAAGCCAACAGTATCCAGAGCTTCATAACCCCCTATTTCCTCTCAGCTTCTCTTTCATCCCTCTTTTCCATCCATATTTCTCGGAATCTTTCATGACACAAAATTTTTCTACATTTTCCTCACTACGCCACTCTGACTTCTTCTTTGTTTGTCTGGAGCAGCTTAGCAAACTTTGGCAGTAGCAGCAGGCTCTGTTTTTAACCACCAGCCTTAACGCTCTCTTCTTTCCCCCTCTACCTTCTGAACTTCTAAATTTCCTCTGTGTCTATTTAAATCTTTGTTGTGGAGCAAAAAGATGTTCCTGAAATTCCATCACCTAAAATCTTCCATGTATTCTGACATATGCTGCCTGAACCTGCACGGACATGTGCACGTTTGTGGCTGTGGCTGTGGCGTGACGCTGACTTTTGAGGTCTCCATTCGCCCAGATCGCAGGAGCCTCCACTGGTTTTGCTAACACTATGCCTTTATTTTCTTATGGCTGGAGCAAACAAAGCCAGGGGGAAAAAAGACGGGGGAAAAAAAGAGGAAAAAAAAGAGGAAAGTGGCTGGGCTCAGTCATCCTGATGCTTTTTGCTTTTCTCTTTCGAAACTCCATGCTGAGTGTGTGAGTGAATGCATGTGTGTTACTGCTATTTTTAACCTCCTACACAGCAGCAGACGGCCTGCTTTGCTCTCAATAAGTCCCACAGACTGCACAAGTGCACGCTAGGAAACTCTCAAGCATGAGTGTAATGTTTTCCATTGTTCCAGAGGTGGAAAACCCTCACGGGTATCACACTGAGAAAGCTGACGTTCCTGCTTCTTTTTAATATTCGGTTTACACTCCACAGAACCTGCTATACTGATTGTGTGTGGAAGAGACACACGTGCAGTGCAGTAAACACAAATACACTCGCACAGTATCATGAGAGTGCTGTCAAGATAATCCAAATGAAACCAGTAGGAGAGCTAAGAGCCAGATGGGGCTCCTGCTTTTGATCTCATCTTTACACACACTCCTCTGACTGGACTATTACAGCTTGTGATGGCATTGTTTTCACATGGAGTGAGTGCCTCTCCCATATGTCCACTCAACTCTCTTCTGAATAAGTAACAGTAAGGAAGGTTATGAATGAATGATTTGGAGCTATGGTGTGCCAGTGTGTGAGTGTGTTATGTCATTTCAAAGACCTGCTCCATTTACAGGGGTTTCATTCGTAAGTAGGAAGCCACACTTCACAGATTCCCTGGGCAATCATCAGCACCATAGACTCATTATGCATAAACAAAGAGGCGAAGTAAATTAATAAATAAAAAGGCAAATGACAGTGGAAAGTGAAAAAAATTAGCCTGATGTGTGTGAGAAACATGAACAAAGAGGATGAGAGTCAGGAAACAGGAAGTGTGGAAGAAGGAAATGAGAAGAGGAAGGAAAGAGGAGGTGGGGGAGAGACAGAAAAATGTGTGGACAGAGCGGATGCTTTGTTTCTGCTCCTGTGGACTTGTGGGATGACGTCAAATATTCCTAATTGTCCAAAAACAAGCATATTCTTTGTGCTGCTGATCCTCCAGCCAAAGTTTGATCATAAGCTGCCTTTAATATAATTCATCATGATCTGAATAATAAGCTCCTCTCAATGCTGGAGGACAAGGCGTGCAAATCAAGTGCTCTACAAATAAAGCTGGCCTGCCAACTCAGCCAGCAGCTCCGGTCTACGTGAATAATGATGACAACTCTATGACTGCGTGGTGACACTAACCCACATTCTCACGAGTGCGCAAACATTACCTCAGTGTGCACTTCCTCACAACGTGTGGCGTTAACACACCTATCAAATCCAGACGACACTGATGTGGATTTATGTGTGAACGTGGATAGACCAGTGAGAAAAACAACTTATTTTCCTTCCTTCAATGTAGATATTTTCCATGTATGACACCAATGATTACAAAGCTCGGCAGTGACCCCCTTTTATTGATCAACCTACAAACCCAGATAACAGGCCCACCAGCAGCATGTGTGCTGCCTGAACAGCTACAAGATCAACAAAGAGAATTAACTACAACTTTTCAAGTGCACCGGTTGTCATGGCGACCACGGAAGCAGAAAGGAGCAGAAACATGTCCCTAACATGCCACCACATGGCCTTGTGCTATATATATTCATGATATCGCACGTCTGGATGGAAGCCAGGTTTTTTTTCTTTTTGCATTATGCACAATCTTAACACGATTTTATGTGATTTAATTATCCTCATTCTAGAGTCAAACGCCACAACGCCGACTATGAACCAGAAAAATCTGTGAATGCACAGAGATGGGGACATACTTATGAATGCTGTTTGTCATAAAAGTCAACCACAGAATTAATAGTACAAAAAACATTGTTTGCACAACAACAGACATGAAGAAAATGGCAAAAAGAACTGAAAATTTTAAATGATCAAGGATCCTGTTGCTTTGTTAGTCACTAAAGTGCTTAAGAACACTAAGATCAAGAAACAGGACAGGGGCCGATGTGATGGAGTTGCTGAGTTATTCGTCAGCAGAGTGAAAGATCTGGGATATTTTTTAAACAAGGAAGCAAATGGGCAGTCCTTCAAACACCTTAAAATCAGTATAGAAACAGGCAAAACTGAGTGGAACAACAACCAGAGCCCAATTCACGTCAATAATAAAGTGTTCCAGGGTTTTATTAGAAAGATAATACTGTATATACATTCATTCATTATAGACATTCTCCCAGATTTATATTTCAGAGGGGAAAGACCACTGATCATGCAAGTTAGATCTAAAATTAAAACAAAGACTTCAATTGACTTGAATGCCGACTGTCAGATGATGCTCCAGTTTACATTATGAGAGCAGAGTGATTTTCTGGAAGTATTTTGAGAGGTTTGCAGCAATATCTCAGTCGGCCTACGTTTCTAAGTTCTGAAACAAGTTGCCATCTGACAGAAAAACATGAATGAGATCAGCTTTACTGGATTTTGGCTGGATTAACATACGCCTGTGATGCAGTTACTATATCATGCTGGAGCTCTGGAGCGTGCACAGTACCGGGGTCTGGTCAGGTCTAGTCTTTGTACAGTTCTGATGTGGACAGGCAGCAGCACCAACATAAAAGAGCCCACAGCTCAAATTGCTCCACATCTTAGTGAGACCAGCTCAAGCAGCAGCAGAGAGGTCCAACATGTGCACATGCTTTTCAAAGCCCCTTTGTACAGGGCTGGTAGAGGTATGTTCAAAGCATTAAGCAGTAAACGAGCCCCTTCTCTCTTTCGTAGCAGAACAATCAGAGTCATGTCAAAAGATTCATTTCCAACTGTCAACTATGCTATCCAAACGCACAGCTGTTGCACAAGGAAACTGTTTAAAACATTATCTGTGAAACAGTTAGTTTTTCATGTTTAATCAAGTGGCCTCTTTCTCCTTTTCTATTTTGCCATGTAAGGCTTCAATTGCTCTAAAAACATGTGCTACATGGAAGAATGCGTTAGATGTGCACACGCTCCTCCTTCACACATACTGGTTTGTGTCGGAAGAAGGACATGTATGTTTTTTGTGTGTACACATCTTTTATGCATCTGTTTCCCAATCTCATCCCCAACTGCTGCCAAAGCAAATAGTATATTTTCAAACAAAGTCGAAGACGATAATTCATATGACCCAGCAGCTGCTGATGTGAGAGGATGAGGGCAATGTGGTGATGAAAGGGGTTCCAATCACATCTTACAGCAGGTGTGCACCCAAGGCGGCCTGGCTCCAGTTCAGCCCAGTTCAGCTGGAAGGCCACAAGTCTCTGGAGACGCTCTCAACACAAACCATCAGACAATAAAACGCACACACAAAAATGACCAACTCCAAAAACAAAAAGGCCAAAAAGACACAAAACAGAATAAGCACAAATGATAATCAAGAACCACACAGGAACAAAAACAACAGCAGAGAAGAATAAATATACAGACATGGGCATGCAAACTTCCACAAATGTGTCCAAGCACACATTCCACTTCTTGTGCAGCGTTTCTATGGATATGGGCTCAGCCCCAAACAACAAACTGCATGAAATATTCACTGAATTTTTCAACATGTGCTCCTTCCCCTTTTTGCACATGTAGAAGTGCAGAAAGAAACGCTGGGAGAGAGCGATGGTGATGTGGGGAGGAGAGGAAGAAGGAGTCAATGAGGGCAAAGGCAGAGCGAGCAGCAGGAGAGAAAGCAAGAGAGAAAACCCAGCTGACTCTGTTCCAAGCTACTCCCCTTAGCAACAGCCCTGGCTCAGCCTGTGTCCCATTGGCCAGCTGACAGCACGCATCACAATCCCATGCACGGCCCTTAAGCCAATCAGGCGTTCCCTTGCAGCTCTGCATTTTGGATTTCATTCTCACCATGGCAACACAACCCTCCTCCTGGCCCTGGATGTGTCCTGTGTAGTGTACAAACAAATACACGGAATACTGTACAAACAGTGTAAAGCCCACCAACCTCAGCTCAGACAGCAGAAGGGAGTCTGAGAGCTCCAGAGATGAGAAAGTCATCCAGGCAGACTCAGCTACCGCTGCTGCTTCTCCACACCTGGGAACACATAACAAGGCGAGCCAAAGTGTTACAAACTGTGCAGTGCATAAAGCAGCTGGATTCCACCCTCCTCATCACCAGCTCAAACTAAAGCAGGTTAGAATATGGAGCTTTCATTTAAAGCTCCCTTCCCCTTTGTGTCATGACACTGTGCCTTTTAAAAGACCTGGTGACGTTTCATCAATTTCTCTATGCATCAAATTAAAGCTAAAAAAAAATAAATCAATGCTCATGTGCACATATATGGGGCAACACCAAGAGACAAGTTTAGTTCACTGCACCTCAAGAGTAGCAGATGAGGCAGTTTGGCTTCCAAATGTGTTGATGAGTATTGTTCAACCTTAATATCAAGAAGTGAGCAGAAAGCAACATTCGACGATCATATCTTGGGCTCAATCTTGGTCAAAAGTTCTCTTTAAAATTCAGTATTTGGTCTCTAGTTTTATTTCCAAGAGGTATCTATTATGCCACAGGTTTGGTTACTTTTCTAGATGGCAAACCTTTGTCCCTCTTGGCACGACAGGACTTTATTACACTGTCCAATCAGAGCAGGAAACCCTTAAGTTCTTGGGCTTTGCAAGAGGAGATAATAAATAGGATATTAAATTGAAAGCCTGGATAAATCAAGATCAAAAGCGCAATGTTTATATTAAATAAGAAATTATATAAAGGTGATTAGAGGTCTTCTATTAATCTTTGGGGAAAAAAAAAACTTTAGGATCCATTTTTATTTGGATCCGTTTTGACAGATGCTGTATTATATTTACATACATACATATAAACCTATATTTAAGTTATCCCTTTGTCTTACTGTGGGAGCTTTCATTACTATGATTAATAACTGCCATAACTGTAGTGACGCCTCCCATTTCTCAAAAACATAAGCAGAGAGTCAAAGACAAGGTACTAAGTGCCTACATCCTCTTTGTTCTCCCAGTGTGGCCCGAAATTCAGAAGCTGTGGGCAAAGGAAAGAGAGAACCGGAGATTCAAAACGGCGAGGAAGAGACGTGGAGTGAGGCAGAAAGAAAGAAAAGTGGTGAGAGGCAGAGCTATAGAGCGGGAGACAGGCCGGCTCCTGGAGAATGAGCAGGAGAGACAATGAATAGCAGCTCCTCTGCACACAGACTCATGATGAATGGGTCTGCTGCCTAAAAAGCCAGTGCTCACAGGGCAACAAGAGAAGTGTGTCTGCTCCTCCGGCTGTGTGTGTGCATGTGTGCAGCGACAAAAGCGACCCATCTGGGCTATTGTTGGAGTGACCACACTGGAGGCGACGTAGGGCTCCAGTATCCCCTCAACCCCCACAAACCCAACTCACCCAGCTCTTAGGGTCAGCCGTCAAACCTAACAGCTAGTCATTAACAGCAATAGCAGAGATTCCCTTTGAGTTTGATGTTGGGAAATGTATGTATCCAGCCAGCAGTAATTAGTCAGCCAGACACCCCAGGGCATAATTACATGTCCATAGGAAGGCTGCGGGAAAAACAACAATGTGTTTTAGGTACTCTGTGTTTGTCTTAGGGATCAATGATTAGCATGATCACTATGAAAGGGCCACAGCTCACATGAGAGACCCACTGTCTGACATTTCTGCTCCGCTGCCGTTAATTGGTACAATTGTGCAAAGTGCTGTTTTCTATTAGCGGCTGATTAAAATCAATGTTAGGGTGTAATTATGGAGGCCACATTGGAATCTACAGGGTGACGCGCAGATGCTCAAAAAAAAAATCTCAAATTGCGATTTCACAAATCATGATTTCATTATATCAGATTTTGGTTTCTGGCCCTATAAGGATTATTAAACCCGAAGCAACCAGGTTTCTTTGTCAACAAAACGCCTGGTCGATATCACCTCAGAAACCAGACGATTTTGTGGAGGGATGTATTTCACTGAAAGTGCAAGCGCAAACCTAAAAACATTTTTTCATATGGCAGACAAAATATGGCAATTTAAAAAAAAAATAGAGCATCAATGAAACCTCGTATCCTTTTTTCGAAAACTCTCTCAGAAAATGAATCGATCAGACTGTGACAGATCAAACACTCCAATTGTAAATGTGACCTCCCTTTTGGCAGATCCTGTACAGTGGTAGTTCTATAATGTTCTGTTGATTTATTGATGAAATGCATCCATCTTGGGGCGGCACAGTGGTGTGGTGGTTAGCACTGTCGCCTCCCAGCAAGAGGGTTCTGGGTTCGAATCCCGGGCGAACCAGGGCCCTTCTGGGTGGAGTTTGCATGTTCTCCCTGTGTCTGCGTGGGTTCTCTCCGGGTTCTCCGGCTTCCTCCCACAGTCCAAAAACCTGCATGTTAGGTTGATTGGAGATTGGGGAAATTGCCCTTAGGAGTGAATGTGAGTGTGAGTGGTTGTTTGTCCTTGTGTGGCCCTGCGATGGACTGGCGGACTCGCCCGTTGACCACTGGGATAGGCTCCAGTTCCCCCCGTGACCCCATAAGGGAATAAGCGGTATTGATAATGGATGGATGGATGGATGGATGCATCCATCTTCCATCTGACTGGCAGACCACCCAGAGACACTGCTGATGCAATCTACACTCTGCCTCTAAAACGCAGATCCCTCCCAGACTGGCATGAGGCACCTGGAAATTCATTCTGAAACGACGTCTCAGGCTCTCCCACTTTGAAGCAGAACTGGACCAGTCATTAGAGGTCTGAGCAATCAAAAGTGTACCGCCCCTCTAATGAAGCTGAAATTAAAACTACGGTGAAAGTACACAAAACAAGTTCTGAAGGTTCTGTTTTGAGCCAATGTAGATGAGAAGTTAAATCATTTTGAATCATCTACGACCTGTTAGGTCGATTTAGCGTCTCTGTCTGTGGTGTGAACGCAACCTTGAAGAAAAAAGAAAAGGCCTTTAAAGGTTTGTTGTCCTTTGGGGAGCTCCCCAGGCCTCGTAACTCTCCAAGAGCCCCTAAATCTACTTGGACCAAAATGTCAAAAGCGGCTTTCATCTCAAGCAATTCCCACCTATTGTATGAAATAAACATGCTACCGACAGAGCTTTACTGGGGCAGGAGAAATGGTTATGATGCCGCACTGGCTGGCAATTCTATGCATAGTTTATTTAATTCAATTAAAAACAGGCCTCTTGCGTGCTGCAGCTCAGAGCAGTGGCCCATGGCAGCAGAGCTTCCTCTAATCGAGTTAGCCTGATAACAGGCGTGGCAACTGGTTTTCCAGGAACACACTCCGTCACTGAGCACACACTCCCGGCCGGTGGATTTCACACACACATACCCACACAGATAATCAGAGCACAACAGCAAATACCCAAAGTGTGACCTACCTTTCTGTTGCCTGGATTTTAAAAATGCATGTGCAGTGCTGCGAGTCTGCTGACATCGATGCGTGATGGCTTTGTTATACACATACCTAGACAACCTTATTAGCACGTTCATCTCTACGTTCACACACACATCGACATGCTTCTCTTACACAGAATACCCATCAGCTTAAGTCCCATATGCCTTACTTGAATTTTAGTGGTTGTTGATCTGTCAACAGCTCGGTGAGACATTTAGGTAGGTCAGTAGGTGAATGGTGCCTTCACTGTCTGGACACCTTGTTTGGCTCACATGAACCGACACACACTAAAGCCCTCTTAGCAACCTTGTGGCCCAGTTCTTCTATCCAAACTCAATGACCCCTGGACCCTTTGAGTTCATCGGGTTTGAACACATTTGTAACAGCACAGCGGGATTTTTAAGAGTTCCTCCAATCCCGTCAACCATGAATAAAAAAATAAATAAAAAAAAACTTGGGATTATAATGAATACTTACTAAAATTCAACCAAAAAAAAAAAAGGAAACACTTTATAAATTTTCCTCAACAAAAGACACAAAGCCTTTGTGTAAGCTGTTGGCACATCAGCAACCCTCCATCCTGCAGACCTGGTACAGCATACTCCATCCTTACAATGTATGCACATTGCTCTTTACCGCCCCCTATTGAGCCCCTTTTGGACACACATATGCATATAAAATGATCAGCAGTATATCACAGTCGCTTTTAGAACTCCACCCTCATTATTACACCTTTAGGGTACGCTGCTTCTTCTTTCTGTACGAAGGCATGAAAGCAGTCCACAAAGCGTTGTAGAGGTCTGAATAGTGTTCAGTCTCCTCAAACCAAGTGTACTGAAGGGGTTGATTCACATTGTAAGCAACTATTAGGGTGACACGCAGCTGGCTGAGGAGGAACCTCGGGGGCCCTTATGGACTGATGAAGACCATTGAATTCTAAAATCTGTCACAAAGCCATAAATTACTCTTCAGGAGTTTACCCAATCGGATGCACCTATGAAGCCACCATCTCTTTTTGTGTTTGGATTTTGGCTGGTTGAGGAGATGATTTCCAACTTTATTTTCCTTCCCTCATTAGGCTACTGGTGTAATTCAGAGACACTGACTTCATTCAGCTAAAGGAGGGGCGGCTGGCAGTGAGTTCATATTGTGTTCAGACAGGCCTTTGGCTTTCTGCTAAAGCTGTTACTTTCAGGGATGTAGAAAGTAAAAAGGGACATGTCAGAAATGAAACCAACCCTGACCTCCACCGCCACAAAGTTGCGTGGGACTCGTATTTTGTATGTGTACATATCTACCTCTTGAGACACGAGACACAGCTGATAGAGATCTGAAAGTGAAGCTCATGTGCCCATCTTCAAACAACTTTCAGCAGAATTGCTACATTTATGGAAGGATGTTATTCACTTTGCAATGCAGTATATACAGTATTTTGAAAACAACCAAACCTGGATGTGCTCAGATTAAAATAATTTAGGAGGCAACACAGTGCAAGTGTTTTCCCATTGGCCCATCTTACAAACAAGAGAATAACACTTTCATCAAACCATCCGTCTACAAAGGCCACAGCTCCAGTTTCACTTCCTGCTCTCACTGTTAATGGGAACTGTGTCTAGTGTACATCTTAGCTTTACTTTCCTACACTTTGTGTTAACAGAGTGTTCCGTTTCAGAAACACAACCGTCGTGTACTGGTCTCCGAGTGTGACCAGAGCCCGCCTCGGACACAGATGGACCACAGGAGCCGTTCTCCACCAACCTGCTGCTACGCCCACTGCGTCAGCATGGTGGAGAAATAAACACTTATCTAATTTACCGGAATGCCCGACAGAGCACGGCTCTTTTCTCTGTGCATTACAGATGTTTTGGGATGAGGCAGACGTGGCAACATTTCTGCAGGTGCAGCTCTTTGGGAATCGACAAAAAAAACAAAAAACTGAGAGGGTTTAGGCTCCGGCTCCTTGTCTGCTCAGTAGGATCCCTCTCTGTCCTGACTCCTGTCTCTCCTCCTGCCTGCTTCTATTCCACTCTTTCCCTTAGTTGGCCCCTCACACACAAAGGCAGCGGGGGAGGCAGAGGTGGCGGAAGGAGGGGGGGGGGGGGGGTGGAGAGCACAAAGGACTGGGAGCTGTGGGCTTGCCCTGGGGAGAGGGAATATGAGGGGGTAGACGTGGGGTAACAGGGGGTCAAAGGGGGGCCACAGGGATAGCAGAGGGCTGGGGGTGGGGAGAAACCTGAGAGGCAGAAAGCCAGAACAGGAGCTGCAGGAAAAAGGGGGATGGCGGGGGGGTCCAAGGGTAAGGGAGTGCAACACAAGACAGCTTATAGCTGCTGTGATTTTATTCTTTTTTTCCAACCCTGAAGGGGGCTGGCTGCGGATTTGTTCTAGAATGGGATTCAGTTTAGGAGGAGCTGGGATTTGATGAGATTTACACTTTTTCTTGAACTGAAATGCACATCCTTCATCTTCTAAACCCTGTGTAAGCATTTTAGCCATGTTTTATTCCTGAGATTTTTCCCTCATTCTTAAGCCTCTTTTCCCTGAATCAAGTTCTCACAACACACACACACACAAAAAGTGCAGATAAGTATACACTTCAAAGTGAACCCACAAATAGTACAATCTCAGGTAGGGAGAGTTTCTATTTTAATTCTAATTTCTTTCTAAAAATAATTAATTTTCTCCAAAAGACAATACAATGGAACCCAAGATGTCCGCTGCCACTTAAAGCAGATCACTTGATGTCAGCTTGGAGGTTTGTCAGTGACCAACTCTTTTGTGATCAACATCATTACTGCATTATTGCGACATACCTTACATTTTAGCTACAGTGGGAGAAAAACAAACTCAAGGCCAACTTTCAAGATGGTTTAGTGAACATGAACGTGAAGTAGAAACCTTTTCCAATAGTTGCCATGACAGCACCTCTGTAGGCAAACAAGCAGCATGGAAATGAACACATCCCTTTAATTCTCCAAAGTCCGGTAATGTCATGCTGAATGATTCCAGATTCATGGGTTTCCCATGAATACATTAATGAGCAGAGTAAGATTTTATGCTATTATTGTATTTAGATAGATGGCTCTGGTTCAAGTCAGCTACATGTCTCATTACATTTGTTACATGTAAGAGATGATATCTGGGCTCTCCATTTATGAATCTGTGCCTCCTTGACTCCTTTCCTTTGCTCCTCATCCAAGAATGTGAGTAGACACAAAGTGGTAAAAGGAATTAAAGGAAATGCAGTCATGCAAACAGAGAAAATATGGGTCACAGCCCTGTTAGCTAGAGTTTGTCTTGTCTCCGTCACTGCATCTCACCATTTCTGTAAGATTAACATCAAAAGGATGGGACAACCTATTCAAGTCCTCTGAGAGCAGAGCATTAAGAAGCACACCCGTTTGAAACCTCACATAAGGGCATCCTCTCTTACAGATCCTCTGATTGGACTCCTCTGTTCAGTTGTGGCATTTTAGAAATCTAAATAGGTCACAGAGTCCCCAATTCATCAGGATACAAAAAGTTGGTGTGTTTTACTCTGCTATCCTCTATATGTTTAACAGCTACCTTCACCAGTAAAAACTGGCATGGAGGCATAAACTCAGCGACCTCCTCTGGCATAAAAGTTACATAACTCCAATACAGAGGAGCTGTGAGTTTACACACTTCTCTGTCATTATTCTCATTCATTCTTAAATCGTTTTGAGGCTCTGGTTGTCTGAGAACAGCTGACACAGAATTGCTCTGTGAAAAAAAAACCTTGGAGTCTGAAATGTGATCGTGAAAATCTTAGGTGTGGACGATGTTGCAATACGCCCTTATGGACCTCCAGGAAGTGGATGATGTCAGCTCCACCTCTCCATTCCTCCCCACGCCACTCCTCCCCAAATGACACTGCCAATGATGACAGAGAGAAGAGGAGGAGAAGGAGGAGGGCATTGAAGAGGAGTCCCCCCCTCCTCCCTTTGCTTCCTGTCCTCCTCCTCCTCACCCACTACTTCCTGCCGGCCTACCCCTGGGCATCCTGACTCAGCTCTCACCACCTCTCTTCCTGAATCTTTCTCTACATGCTGCCTTGAAATCTGTTTGCGTTTGAAGCTGAAGTCTTTTTCCCTTCTCGTCCACCGGGTCTGAGGCAGTTTAACATTTATTCAGAAACATGGTTTGATGCAACGTCAGGTAAGGAAAGCATAAAAGAAGAGCAAACAGAGGCAGAAACTACCTTGTAGATGGAAAATCTACAGTTCATAAAGTGACTGAAGCTCAGATTAAAAGACAGTTTTGTACGTTGTGTTAAAAAAGCAGGAATCTTCATAATCGACGGCTCGGTGGAGCTGGGTGACATCACAAATCTTGATAAACTACGTTTAGGAGCAAAATACAATAAAAAAAAAAAAGGTTGGATGACATTAATGCCTTCTGTCCAGGCCTGGGGGAATGTGGCTTTTACTCCCACTCCCCGGCATGTGTCACTCATCTGCTGCGTCCTGAACTAGATCCCTTCCCAAACAAACTGGTCCCAGGTGCTCCATATGGAACCACTTCCCTTTCAATCAGCCAAAGTCCAAACCCTGAAGTAAAAAGGTGCCGCCAGGTGCTGCGAGTCAGCCATGCAGACAGGGACATGCTTTCAGATTTATTGTGATTTTGGGGAATCACCCCAACACAAAGAGGCAGCTGTCTGACCAGCGATGTATTTGGGCCATGTTGACCATTAGGTCCTGTGCTGCATAAAGAACCATCTCTGAGGCTTTTCACGGTCCACAGTCTACACTCTCCTGAACACCTGAGTCAGCACAAGGTCTTCGTTCAAATTGACAACAAAAAATTGTGCAACATTTTACGGAGTCAAAGCTATTTCACCACAAAAATGCAAAGGGGACAACATTTCTGAGTACCGACAAAGAGAATCCTGATTTTTTTTATCCAAAAACAAAAAAGCACATCCATATTCAAGTAGAGCCAAGAGAAGAATTGGCATTTACTCACATTCATGGCATCCAACTGTGAACTTTGCATCCCAATTTTTATTGTGTTTCACCTTGTCATTCAAAATGGTATTTATGAAGACAAGTACGAATACAGGAGGGTGAGAGTCACCAGCCGTTGGATTAACATTTGCCCTTTTGGACCTTTTTTTAAAATGATTATTATTTTAGTATTAAAGGGGAGAAAAAGAAACACTGTATATCAGTGGAACAGGATATGATCCCATTAGATGTGGGAGGTGAAATGGAGCCACGTGTGTGTCTGTAGTCCCAAACAGCTCGCCGTGGTGGATGCTGCCTCCATGAATTGTTCCTTCGTCTTGGACGGGACTGTGTGCATATTTTCATGTGCATCCATGTGTGTAATTGATCTGATTCACCGCCAGCTGTAAATGAGTGTTATAAAGCTGAGCGGGCTACAAAAACCCAGGTGTGTGAGGCTTAGCGGGGGGTCCTTGGAGACACATACATTAGTGAGAATGTGTCTTTGTCCGTAAGCGGCGGATCAAAACAGAGAGAGAAGGTGGGGGTGTTGGAGGCGTGTGTTAGAAAGTGTGTGAGAAAACTAAGCAGAGCTGGTGTTAGGCGTCTTCACACCAAACTGTTTCATCTGGAAAACAGATGTCTCCACCAAATGATTTCTTAAAAAATTATATGAACAGATTTCGCTATATTTTAGACTTTAGTAATTCATGAATCATACCTCAACAGGGATTACGTAAAAAGGAGTCCATTATAGGTTGTTAAACTGGCTCAAATCTTTTAGCAAGCCCACAGCAGGCTAGAGCAATCTGAAAACTTTATAATTACGTTTGTCCACAAACAAGCCAGTAAGGCTGACTTCTTTTCAGTTTTAAGCTTGTGGGGCTCATAAGCAAACACACAATCTAACTGGAAAGCAAAAGCCCCTGCCTCCTGGTCCCGGACAAACAGGGAAAATAACCAAGAACGAAGAAAAAAAAAAAAAAAACAATTTAACACCAAATTAGACCGAAATTATTTAGTTTTTCTAAAAGTGCTGAAAACAACACAGAAGAAGAGCTGAAAGCTTAAGAAGCGACCTGAGCCACGATCAGCCGTACATCACGTTTCTGCATCTGTCCATGTGCTCTCTGTGAAGTGCTTGTAAAACATACGCTGAAGAACAATATGTCACGCCGTGAGTGCATTTAAAAGCTGCACCGACTGGCCGGCGATTGCAACATCTGTGAGCTCTGCAAACATCTCATTGTGTTGGAAAAAAGCTCTGATAAACGCACCGCTGGGCTGAACTGTGAAGTCACACATGCCTGAATTGTCACTATCACACAGCTTAAAGTCAAGATAAAAGGTCAGGAGGGCTTACCCAAGCAGGCAGGGACTTGCAGACAGCTTCAGATGGTTCCCCTGCAGGAAAAAGATGTCAGCGTGTAAGCACTGGGGCAGATAAAAATCAGAATCATTTGTCTCCTGTCATTAGAGGGAAAATAAGTACAGTTGTATAATACCTTAAAATGTCTGAGCTGTTGAGGGATTAATAGTATCCATTAATATTAGGCTGTAATTAAAGGATTTAGATGTAATAAACAGAAAGCGTTTATTTTAACGGAGGAAATATACCACTGAAACCTGTGGCAAGTTAAAAAAAAAGGATGTGGAGAGTGAAGACAATTTTCAATAAAAAATGCACTAAAGTATTTGACATGTGGGCCCATCTTACCATCTCTGTCTGGCAGCATGACGTTTTCTCAGGTTGTACTGGTAACGAGTTTCTGCAAACAGGAGGCTCTTCAAAAACAACGCACCAGCGCCTGGCCATGCTCGCCACCACGATCCTCACCAGCTCTGAAGGAGGAAGACAAACATTACAGCTAGACGAGGAATAAAAATTGAAGAAATGAATTGTCCCGATATATACTGTCAGGGCGTGTCATGTACGAGGCCATCAGGTGATCAGAGGGGTACGGACTGAGTTTTGTCTGCCTGGTTGTGTGTGTGTGTGTGTGTGTGTGTGTGTGTGTGTGTTCTAGCATCAGCTGCACAGATGAGCTGATGTTCCTGAAGATGAAACTCAGACTAGGGCTGGACTGGGAGGAAGTCGCCCCCTAGAGGACAAAATACGCTCCTGCCCTTTCAAAAACCATCCAGCTGCAGTCTGAGAAACATTGTGAATACAAAACTGGTAAATGTTGCATCAACTATGGTAGAATGTTCTTTGGTCATAGTTTATAACAGGGTGGTGTTTGTCACTTTAAAGTCTGCTTAGAAAATTTAAATAAAATCACATTATAAAAACAGCACATAACACGTTGTATACGGGCCTCTGGTTTCATGACATCCACTCAGTAAGTTAAGGCACTTGAATTTAGTGTTTAATGTTTTGTAGCTCAGCTGCCCCCCTTTTGTGTACTGCACCGTTGGAAACTGAGTACACACACTGCTCTTTTTAAAGCTACATGCTGTGTATAGGAGCAATAAGTGAGAGTGACAAGCAGTTATGACCACGTGTTGAAAAGTGACTCCAATAATAATAATAACATTGTGGCATTTTTGCTGACCAATTAATGCATTTGTTTCATATCCACACTGTTTATAAAAGCTTCATCAACCTATTGAAGAGCCCTGGAAATATATAATAATAAAATAAAT